>LKBB01000014.1:148011-178573 GCA_001513885.1 Thielaviopsis musarum
GAAATTGGGCGTGGGCCAGTTCTATGTCTGTCAACGAGAAGTCATAGACGAAAGTACGCTATTTCGATGTACCGCGTTAGTATAACCGTACCATGGCGGACAATGACGCCACGTAGCGCTGACCTTTTAATATAAAAAAGAATCAAGACATTCAAGAACACAAGATATAAGAGAAAACAAGATGTAAAAAAACAGCAAACCATAAATTATGCGGGCTGAGCATCTTTGAGTGACTTCGATGCTGGCTTGGGCACGTTTTTGGGGATGATTCTAGCTTAGCGGCACAAGATGAGCAAGTAAAGTAGCCAACGCTGCCTCTAGCTCTGGGTAGCTTTAGTAGTTTGGTACGCCCAATCTTCGTCTGAGATAATTTTCTCTGCACACATCTTGATGTACATAAACTCGTTGATTGGTCAAATGAAATTGGGTACTTAACCAAGAGTAGCATCGGGATATTATATTCTTTAGGCTCTGCTGCAACTTTCCTTCTTCTTTCCCTCTCTCAAAGTCAAACTATTGATACTTATTCCCTCCGAACTTCTGGAGGGAGCTTGTTATCTCTTTTTGGCGAGAACGGTTTATCTATCATTCTATATGTCTACTCACGGCTCGACTGATCACCGCCCCGGCCTGCCCAGCCGTGGACACAGCCCACTCTGTGCAGAAAGCTTCGGTGCCGGTGCTAGTGAAAATGTTTTCACACTGCCAGTCGGGCTCAAGCGCAGAAATTCCGGAAACTCAGGCGGGGTAAAAAAAGCTGTTAAACTGACTTCTGGTGATGACGGCAATCCTGGTGAGATATACGACACCGAGCCCGAAAAAACTACTGGGCACACCGATCCGAGCGCGGTGACCACATCTTCAATTCCGACTCCCATGCGCAACCACGATGGAGATGGCGATTCATACCCAAATGATCACGATATGACCACTACCATGGCTGTTCAACCTTCGTTGCCAACCAATGAATGCGATTCAAAGTACGCTCAGCCCCCAAAGCTTTCTGTTACGAACCTGTCGAGTCACAAGCCAGCTAACCCCTTATAACACGTCAAACAGCCTCGTGGAAGATGATCATGGACATGATGTGCACAATTTAACTCTCAGTCGAGAGGTGCTATCACTCATTCCGGAATCAGCTAGTGAGTCCAAAAGAATGGCGTGGCATAAGGGAATTATATTAGCGCCAAGCTTGTGTATTTGCGGCGGGTGGAAAGTAGAGGTCACGTACAGTGGTGCTGAAAAGTCTTCTGATTCGAAACCTGCTACCCATCATGGTATGGATGAAAATCTGTTTCGTTGAATTGGCTCGGGATTCTAGCACACGGGACTTCACCAATGTGAACTGAATATTGGATCCTGATAACCTTACCAATAATAAAAGTGAACCTGTCACATTGTACTACTAGTACCAGTAGCTCCCAGCATCTATAAATGACACTGGAACTTGACAAACAAGGCATGTCTCTAACATCCCGACTCAAGATGCTATTTCTATTGTAGTTGGTACTGTAAAGCCTTTTTGATATAACGACTCTATCAAGAGGCATATGATGAAGCTATCCAAGGGGGGGAAAGTAGGCGTGATATGAGTAGTTTTCTTTTTTTTTTCGAATATACAGCTGAGGGAATTCCTTATAGTGCCATCGAAAAGTATGGGTTGTTGAGGTCTCACTTCAGAATCATCTTTTTATCGTTTTTGTCTCTGCATTAGAAGTATTTCTCAATCGAGTTTATGTCAAGCATTGCCCCCACAAGATACATGACTGCTAGATCATAGATGGCCCGTTAAAAGTCCCCGAGAAGCTGTAAGATTCCTTGTCTATCTCATAGTGACCACTAATAGCAATCAAGAACCGGGTTGTCCAGAAAAGAAGAATGTGTGCGTACAGAGAGAGAGAGAAATTTTGACCTTGTCAAAGATCAAAATACGACCCAAACGCATCGTTTTCCTCTCCATTTAGCGTTTATTTTCATGTTTATTTATCATCCTTTCTAGCTGCTTGTCTTTTGTCATTTTCTTTGGTGATCCTTTTACCTGAGGACATGTCTTTCTCCTCTTCGTTGCATTTATACAGCTAATTGTATTTGATTCAAACATTTGTTTGCACCTCATAGACTATTCTTCTTCTTTTTAGTTGAGAGGCACCGTCGCCCAATTTGCTCTGTTAATGACGTATTGAGTAAGGAGAAATACGGCCTAATAGAGATATACTAATAAAACCGTTATCTGTTCATATTGTATTAATGCTTTTTTTAATGCAAACTCAGCCACGTGACAACCAAAGTACCATACGGATCACATTGTATCTTAGTTTTAATTGGGCCACTCGACTTAGTATTCTTACGCTCGTGTTTTTGTTCTTATTTCTTTCTTCTCCAGTACCCAATGCTATTTTGGATCATGCCTAGTCCCTATTGGCTAGTCGTTGCGATTGCTCCTGGTTGACAATGCGAACACGGCATAATGTGCTGTTTCACCTTCTCCGTTTTCATTGGCCCATGAATTTAGCATATATTCTTGCTCTGATCCCGTCTAGTTTCCGTCTCTTTCGCTTCTTTTCCAGCATCATTTATCGATTGATCACGACTTTAAGGACTGGAATGCACAAATCTTAGGCTCTGGCTCGAACAGGATTATTGAGCCGAGAAGAATACTACCGAAATCAGCTCACTCGCAAACATCTGAAAGTCATCTTTCATTGTGAGCAAAATGGGGCCTGAGCGGGATGGTGTGAAAAGGGGAAAGCGCGGTATGTCTCGACTTTTTCAATCAACATGACTCACTGCGATTCATATTTACTAACTATCATTATGGTTAACATATAGGCACGATAAAAAAGAAGTTGATCTCATACCGCGACCGCAACCGACCTCCCGACACTAAGCTTCCTATTAGCCATCGCGGAAGGCCCAACGATGAAGTACATGAACATATGCTGCTGATAATGCTTCAGATACTGAAGGATATGCTCCGTCCAAAGTATAAAAACAGTGGGCGTGGGCACTCATGCTCCAGTGAAACGGCTTTGCCATCCAGCCTGCATGGAGGCGTCGAACCTCCGCTCCATCCACCCGTGAAGGCTGGAGAATCCCACATCTCGTCAGAGGCCAACGCAGCGGATGAAATTCCGCGTACCGGCTCCGATGCCAGAAACGTATGCAAGGAAACGCCTCTTATCTCCGAAAAAGTTGAGCTTCAGTCGACCAAGCCTGCGCGTCAGGATCTGGTCCATTACCCCAGTCAGAGCAATGGCCAGAAACAGGACGACGGTATTTCTGAAGAGACTATCATGCCATGTGAGCCACGGGATATGTCTAGTAGTGCCTTCCTTCCAACGAATGCACTGCTTTATAGATGCCCATTCAACAAGCACAGCTCTCAGGACTTCGAAGCCTGTGCCCACCTGCTTATTCCCAGCATAAGATGTCTTTTGGTACATCTTAAAACAGCCCATGGCCATTATAATATGTCCTCCGAGTGTGCTACTTTGTCTCCTTACCAAACTTTAATCTCCAAAGTCTGCGACGTTGAAAACAGAGATGACGGGGATGTCAGGTTCTATAACGACATCTACAGGACCATCAGTGGCTCGGGCGAGCCTCTTCCTGCTGACCAAATCAGGTCGTTGATCCCCTGGTCAATCAAATTGTCTCGATTCAATAGCGCATCTTTCGAGTCCCATGAAGCCAGAGAGACTGCGTGGATTCAGTTAACTGCTGAACTAGTGCTCAAGGCAAAGCGAGTCGGGCTTTCTGGTGGCATTGCCGAATCACCATCTCACTTGGCGCAGCCATTTTCAGCAGGGCCGTCGCTACCAGCTCACAGGCCGGCAACGCCTAAACAAGTTGTTGTCACAGAGGCAGTGCTTCCAGAACCTCTTCCTTTGACCCCCGTCTTACTTTATGGACAGAGTGTTAATAATCCATCGATATCGGGTCCTTCTCTAGTGGTGGGCTCCAATTTTGATGGGAGTTTGGCGCTAAGAAGTGCACTGAATGAAGTTTTAGGCGGAGGTTCAAAGGATATGAGTTTCTCACCTACCCGGCAGATTTCCAATGATCCCGGTTACCAGAGTCCTCAGGGAAGAATCCTTCAGCCGGACCTCTATGACATTTTCCCGGTAGGAAATCTGGTACCTGAAGACTTTGTTTCACGAGTGCCAGCGGGGCCCACCGCTCATAAAAGCCTACACACACAGCCTTCAAGTGTTGTGTCTCACGCTCTCACGGATAATCCCAATTCAGATTACGAAAATAGCAACAATTCTGAGCCGTATCTTCACCAGATGCGCAAAAGCCATTGTATGACTTGATCTCAGTTGCCCCTACGCGCTACTTCCAAACTAACACATTTTCTAGACAATGAACAATATCTGGGAGACCCTCAGCAGAGCATCCTACTCCTAGGGATAGGACGCGCGTTGCCAGATGCCAGACCGGTGTCACATATATCTCTAAGCTCGACTGTAACTCGAGCTGGAGGGAATCCCGGAAATAATAGTGCCAATTCATCTGCTTTGGTTTTCAGGGGCGAGCCGCATCAGCACCTGATATCTTAATGTCTACGGACCTCAACATCAATATTGCTACTAATAATCTTGAACTAGGCAACAGAGATATATTAGTTGGAATTTATTTACGCATCCAATTGAGTTGCGTTGACTCAAGCATATCACTACTGTTTACATTATGTTAGTTGTAAACAAATGTTGTAGCTTAAATTGAGACATATTTTGTACAACACGAGCTTAAGCATTGACCTTCAACTTATTTCATACAAGGATGAGCCATATTCACAATCTATTGTCCGATAAACCCGTGATAAATGCGGAAGAAAATTAGTAAATCGGGCCGATATATATGATTGTAGTATCACGACCATGCCTCTACAGGTTCTGAAGAGAAGGGAAGAATATTCCGGTATAACTTCGGCCTTTGGCATATAACTAGAAGTATTTTGAATTACTTTTAGGGTTTTCTGTACGATCGAGTTTACATGTTCTTTTGCATACACTTCTGCGGGTTCGATTCTCTGTGACGCTAATTAAGAAACCACCAAACCCAGTCCTTGAAAAGTGAAATTGTTAAAGTAGATATATTCCACCAACATTACGCAATAAAGATTCTTCCATAGTTGTATCTAATATGAGAGCGTCGTGCATGCACCAAGGTTTTAGTCAAATATGTAAAAAGGTTACTAATGGAATAAAATCTGTATCTGCAAGGAAAGACTACCCCGTACTCCTAAAGCCACTGTCTGACTGGAGCTTGTCCTGTCTAGCATGAGCATCAACGTTCCCGGACCAATTCTGCTCATAAACTGCAGGCTCTGACCCTTCTTCCGGCCCAACCAGCTCTACTGAGTCCAAATGGGGATCGCCCAAGTCATTTTTACACCTCAGGAATTGCCCGTACAAGTGAACAAGGTCTGCAGCTCTTTTTAAAATACAGGCTCTGTGCCTTTGTTCAGGCTGAAATTCAAAGCTCTTGAGCATCTCGAGTATCTCTTCCGCCGAGAAAAATATCTCTTTCGCTTGCACATGGCCAGGTTCGCAATTTGTAATAATTTCCAGCAGCTCGTCGGACGAAACATAGGTCCACTCGGCCTCCTGCTCATTGATCTCTTCAGTGGTGTCAGTCTCACCTTTGTGGCTCCGGTATCCGGTGAATGTAGTGCCGGGCTCACGATGGCTTGCAATGCGTGAGAATTGTGTCAGGGCGTGAACGTGCTCGGACGTAATTGGTTCGCCCACTGGCGGAAGATTTCTGCCTATCCATTGCTCATCGTAATGGTCTCTCGGGGGGCGATTGAAACGAAATTCCTCAACGCTTGGAGCCGTTTCTTCAAATAGTTGCTTCCACATGAGTTCGTACTTGGCGGTCTCTTTATCCTCGCAACATTTGTCATTTGAAGTGTTCCTGCTCTTTTCTTTATCATATTCTGGCTGGTTCTTGTCACCGCACTCAAGGGTCTTTACTTTGGTGTGCGCGTTATTGGAGTTATCTCTCATTTGACACAGGTCTTTGAATGTCAAGTGTTTCTTGGTGCATTTCCGGGGAGGGTGACGTTTCTTTTCTTTGGTGCCGCGTTCTGTCTCCTTTAACTCTCCATGTACACGGTCAAAATGTTGGTGAATCCGAGTGACGTTCATTAATTCTGCCGTCAGGCAATTCATGTTGTCCATAGGGTTGTGTAAGAAAAACGGACAGATGAAGTAAAACTTGGCTGTCTTTTGAGCCTTCTCCGGGTCGGTACCGGGATGTTGAGTGATTTCAGGATCAAGAAGGTTGATGTTGTCGCATTGGCGTTCATCAGACTGTACTGCAAGACCGCCGGTGATGTCCAATTCTTGGCTTGACTCTATCGAAACTTTTAGCATTAGTGTTTCATATATACTTTTGCTTTCAAGATATCTTACCATTCACTGGCACATTCCCAATATCCTGGGCTGAGGCACCGACACCACATAAATCCTGGGGGTCGCTGAGTGCGTCCAGGCCAAAGGGTTCGGTCATTTCGCTGAAAACCATAGTATGAAGTGTGAATAAATAAAGTGGAAGCTTACTGACAATAACCTCTACCAGGACCGTTTCTTTATGGTCCTATCTCAGCTATTTATGCTACATAGCGGCTTTTATTTATTGGTTTCTTTCGTTTTCTAGTTTCCTGGTTCTCTTGTGGTTTCCAAAGAAAATAGCGTGCGTAATAGGCCTAAGCGAGCAATTCTCGCTGTACTTCTGTACTTGATACAATTGTGTTAGGCCTCTTTGCATACCTTTAATTTTGGTGGCATTTAGGCTCTCTTACATGCATCTACATCTGTGATATTATGACCAGGCTTGACCCAATAAGCTCAACACTTCTTTTTGCCTTGCATTTTTAACGCACAATACAGCCTATCAGGCGCTTCCATCATGCAAGTTTGTTTAGCACTCTTGATAAGAGAATGGTCGGAGCTACGCATATCGTATTGGACTGGTGGTATAAAGCTTGATAAATCGACCCAAATAAGAAGCTTCTAAGTGGGTTAGATGAAACTCAGACTGGAACAGGTTATGTATGTTTCTTGGGCTGTAAGCCACATTGACTAAAATATCTTGCCAAGGCCTACGTCAGTAAATATGGTTAACTATCATAGCTTGCCACGTGTCATGCCCCGTATCGATCACTTGCTATTTGAGAGTCCTGCATATTAGAATTCATAGAGTGGTATATGGCGTATTGCCTATCGAAACCAATTCTAGCACATGCCATCCTACATATGCCAGCATTCAGGTGATTACGTGGCTATTCTGATGACACTTCCCATAAATGTGACAGTCTTAGAACTTATTTGGAATATAGGACTAGGTCCAGGTGCTGTTTCATTATGGTATATTGCAGAGAAATATGCCAGCTGCTGTAGGACGCAACAAATGAAAGATCATCCTCGATGTTGACGATAACTCCTGGTTCTCTCAGCCGTAAGTAGATTAGCTATTTGTATCTTTTAGGTCAACTTGCTGCTGCCTACTTACTAATGACACTATAGCAGTAAACTTGAACGTGTAGGCGCTTCTGCCAACCGTTGCATGATCGTTTGTGAAAGCTTGAAGGATTAAGCCGGTTTAGTGAAAGCTGGCTCACATTGTTGTGTCATGTGCTGTCTACAGGTACAAACTGCACAAACAATGTTCAGAATCCAGTTGATATACGCGTATTGCTAATCTCATTGTGTTTTTCCTTGGGCGCTAGTGAAACATAAGTTTGCCTTTGTGTAAGCCAAATACAACACAATATTAAGGCATGTCAGTATGATGTGACTTCTACAAGGGTTCATATCTCACAACCCTAAGGCTATCCCTTGTCCAAGTCGTCTGAAGAGTCGTCCGAAAAGCTAATCTCCACTTACTTGCATGATTTTAAATGCTTTTCTAACCTTTGGTGACGTGTCATCCATCGTTATAATTTGTACATCCTGACCTTATTGTTTAATCGACAATTCTCTATTTGATTCTTGCTGGATTGATATCTTGACCTGTTTTCTGTTTCAAAATTAACTTCAAATCAATTCTGGCCTGCTAATGATGTCTACTTGGTGTATAATGGCCTTTGACAAACACATCTCCGAGCCATCGACAGAGCGGATGGGTCGCAGTAAGAAGCAAATTTATCCCCTCGTACCCACTGAGGTCTGTAGCTAAATGGCTAGTATTTAAGAGGGGCAGTAGCTTGCCCCTAACCTACCTTGGTACTGTCCTTAGAGCAGACATGTTCCGTTGGTGGCATGACAGAAACAGAACGTGACATGAACAGACTAGAAGCATATTAATTTGAGTGAGCAAAACAGTGAAAAAGCCAAAATTGGATGATCCATTCTTTACATATTTGTGGTGATACAATCTAAGTATGTGCCATTGATTTGCGTAATAGGATCTGTTTGCGTGTCATTTGCCAAGAGTAGGCTGCATGTGTACTACTACTAGTACTAGGACAACCCTTGAACATACATGTGTAACTTTATAGGCACTACGCATTGACGGCAATACATGCTTGCAGAATTTAGTCCGTGCAGCATGTCACCTTAATTAACGTAAAGCTTAAATCGACGGTATTTTGCGTTTATTTCCCTGTTGGCAAGGAACTTGAAATTTGATGTAATGAGCTTGTTTTCAAGGAGTCCTATTAAGATTGTGTTTAATCAACTCAACCTTCATATGACCTGTCACAGATCTAGCTTAGGTATACTTATAGCCTGTAAATGTATTTTATAAAGCTGTGTAGAAGGGTTGATTCTCTTTACAAGGATTGAAACTATTGTATACTGGGTGTTAAAGAAGCCTCAATGCTATTTTTGGTTTGTTTCGCTGCAATCGAGCTGCCAGGCAAAAGACCCGTCCTAGCTGCTAATATGTTAGTTCAACCCCTTATTAACTTTCTGGCAATTACAAGAACATTGGCATCTATACCCATTCTATAAATATCTAGTTCTGAATCCCAAAGACAACTTTCAAGGCCTACAAGCGGTGGCTGCTCCAAAAACGAAACTGGTTACAGGTCATACATATTGTCATAGACTTCATCATCTTCTTTATCAAGATTAATGCTAGACCTTGAAGTCAAAGTAGGAACCCTGAGCAGTATAGAAAATACCAAACTGCAATCATATCTTAGCGCCAAGCCCAGTCTGTTTAGGCCTTAACTTAGGATGGTTTTCTTAGTACGCTTTTTTTTTAAATAATTAGAATTTAGATTTAGTTACATAAACATAATTATGTCTTGCTTACACCATAGTCACACTTGACCCGTATCGTGGGTATAGAACACTCAAGGGTTTGACCAACTGAGACATGAAGTAACACAAACGTTCCTAACTACAGCCGTATAAAGTAATTGTGCTATTATAACTGCGCGAGAGTGGAAAAAGAAACTTTAATATAAATCAGGAAAAAAAATAACTATTTTGTATATATGGAAATAAGAAAAAGACCCTTGATGTATATAAAAAAAAGAACCGTCCGGAAAAAAAAGGTAAAAGAATAATGACATATCCATAGCGACTCAAGTAGAATGAAGTAAATCATAACTGAGAACTCTCGGGATTTCCGCCATTATCACCGCCGACATGCTGGTTGTTGCCCGTACCACCATCATTGATAAGATCACTAAGAGATACCGTCGGATCAATGTCCTCAGAGTCAACACTTGAGTGACTGGAAGTTTGATTAAAGGGCTCTGTAGCATTGAAAGGGGTACCGAGCGATATAGAAACACTATCAGCTCGGACTAGAGGCGTGCCGGATGGGGCTGCCGCGGTTCCATTCCTATCCATTGTTGGGCTTGGTTCAGTGAAGCGCCCTGGCTGCATGAAGCAAAGATCATTTGCTAATGAACCTGTTAGCCAATCTGGGGATAGTGAATTTGGGGGTTTAGAATTTAATTCACCAAGGGTACTGGTATCATGCATCGATGGATGATTTGGTGGCGTGGGCTCCCGAGTCGAGTCAGCAGGAGGGCTACCAGGCTCACAGGGAGAGAGAGACGTGCGGAGATGGAATTGCCTGTCGATGGTACAGGTTCCTATGCCAAAAGAAACCACCGAATCTGGTAGCGCGTGTGTAGGTCCAGTTCCGGGGTTGTTGCAGTCCTCATAAATATAGGGAAGAATAGACGACAGAATATCATCGGGGTGACCAGGGCGAACGGGCTTGGCGCGACCGGCCCCTTGACTAGATCTAGCTGGGGTTGGAGATGATCGGATGGGCGACAAGTTGTCAACTTGGTTGGGCATCATGCCCTCCGTATCTTGACGTATCGGAGAAGTCACCTGGACAATTTGGTGAGAAGACGGCTCTGTTGCGCAAGTTACCAAACGGGACGCGATACGACGGAACCCCTCTGAAATATGGTGCTTCATAGACTCATCAGTGAGCCGTTGTGGGAAATGTGCCTGAAAGTCAGGCATGCTCATGACAACAGACCATGGCCATTCCGAAAATATGTCGGTATCTTGTATGGCGGCAAGATTGCCGTTGATGCTTTGGTATACTTGACACCAGTATTGATGAATAGGGTTGCAGGCAGATTCAATCTTGTAAGATTCAGAAATCAAGTCCTGATATTGAGGAATTCTGGGAGACTCGGGGCCCGCAGCTGAGGGCACGTCGTATTCACGGTGTTTTTCCAGAAGATGTAACTTGAAAGACTTTAGGGTGAACATCTTGACGTGAATGCAGTCAGCATGACCCTGGCGATCAGATTGGAAGAAGGGGCACTTGATATGTCTCTGGACTTTGGGACCGCCTATCGGCCCGCCCTCCTCGGGGGGGTCATAGTTAGACGGGCCATCGCCAGTTTCGTTGTCATTGCCATCATTGCCCTGGTTGCCAGCGGGGAAATTGCTTTTTTTCTGAGGCGCAGGTCCATTTTTGCAATGCCGTTTGCTCTGGTAAGAATGATTTTGCTGAGGGCTACACGACCGTTTCTCACCATCGACAGCGGCATCGTTGTCATTGGGCCGTGGGGTTTGGGCGATGTGCGAGACGTAGGTGGCTTCCATGGCCGGCTTAAAATCACTTGGGAGTGGATCATTGCTTTCGAGGCCTGGTCGCTGATACTTTGAAAGCTTGAACATTTGTTTTGTCCACTTGAGGATTCGTTTTCTCTTGCTTTCTTTAACACGAGGGGTGTTACGTGAAGCTTGATCGAGATCTATAGATAAACAGAGCTTGTCAGGATTGATATGAAATACACTGGAATAATAGACACCACAAGACTGAAACGTACCTCTTTTGTTCATATAGGCCTCTACAATATCAACTTCAATTCGTGAAGATGAACGGAGTATCAGTTCATCAAGGATGGCGGCTGTAATAATCCCTTTGAAGATTTCATTTGCGATACGTGAAAAAGCGGAGTGGTCTGCCATTGTACCAGAGGCCAAGTGACAACTAAACAGGTAAGATGACAAAAAGAAAGAGGAATGAAGAGTGATAGCAATAGCCAGGAAAGATCAAACTATGGGAAAAATCAAAAAAAAAATCGAAAAAGGCTAGCTAAAGTTGGTGGGGGTGAATGGTTTATAGAGGTCACTTGGGTGCTCCCATTTCTCATTCTGCCTTTTGCGATTTTGCCTTAAGTACTTCAGTATTTAGCCTTAAATTAGAAGTTAAGGCATTATTTGCCTTAGTGAAAGAAATGCCTTACTGTAGTTAGTGATGGTAGTTATTAATGTTTGATTACAAGAAAACAGATATCCTATGCCTGCTAATCTCATGTCTTCATATGGTACTACTATTTCACTTTCAGGTTCCGATTCATAAACTCAAATAATCTACAGGCATGCACCCAGCACATTAAGATTTGCCTTAAAAACAACTACATCAAACCCAATATATATAGTTTTACCTTGACTAAGTGGCTCCTAAACCATGGCTGCATACAATTTAGCTACTTAGTGAACTCTGTAACTTTCTAAATTGTTATCTTTAACACATTAATGGCTTGGCGTTTGTTGGTCAGTTATTAGAGCTTTCTTCACTTGGTGGCCTCCGAAACAGCGGTGAGCTTTGCTTACCACTCCTACTCGCTACATTTCAGTAGCAGGTCATTTCGAATTCTCAAAACTCTCCATTCACGACTTGAGATCCTGCTAGGGTTTGGGTGAGACGCCGGGGATATGCTAAGCTGGTTCCTATTCATCAGCCGTCTGCTAGTAATAGCAGTTTAATGGCTTTATCCGTTAGATTTTGAGTGGCTGTAAAGCTGCCTAAATCCCCTATCACATCTGTTTTTAAACGGTGGTAAAGTATTGCACATATGAAAGTTCCATTATGTGTACCGGTATTTTGTCAACACACACTAAGCCGTGTATAAGCTCGGTGAGGGGTACGGAGAGCTCAATAGAGAACTCGGCTTTATGTTAGTTACAATTTCGGTGACATGGCGGTGTAGAACTCAGTTGGCAAACAAATCTTTGTTTTTCAGTTTTTTGGATGTCAAAACCCACATCGGCCCAAGAAGCGAACCCCAATTTCAGGCGCCGGCCTTTTTAGGCTCGTTGAAATAGCGTTTGGTTGGCTTTTGGCTTTCAGTATTTGGCCCTCGGTATTTTTCACTACTCAGTTGAGCCATCATTCAGCGCAGGAATAGGCCATTCGCACCATAATCACAGTTGTGTTTCTCTATTCATGAACTTTGGGGACTACTAAACAACCTTCATGCAACTCAATGTTTTAGCGGATTTGCTATGTTTTCTATTCGCTACATCGGTACTTTGCTCTTCATCGAAGTTGACAGCTGTACAGACACTATGCGCAATATGGCGTGTTTTCTGTTTTTCTTGTTTAATCCTTTTTTTGAGACTCGCTATGTGCTCTGTCGTTCTGGAAATGCCCAAAGAATAACTCACTCTTTTTCACTTCTGCATATCTAAGTATCATGGTTCCAACTTGACCTCACAGTCGTTCTTCAGGATTGCCAAAAACCAAAATATTTTTGTGCCTCATCATTTTCATGCACACTATCCGCCACTATACTCCATCTTCTTCGTCTTCTTCTTCCTCTTCTTCTTTCTGCTCTTCCTTTTACTCTTTCTGTTCTTCCTTGTTTATGACATGGGCTGTGTATCAAATGCCGTCTTGCTACGCAAGGAAATCACGCGAGTTCACGTCAACAAGCGCAAACGCGAGCGCTACCGGTCCAAAGTCCAGCGCCACCTCGTGGTCAAGACCCGCGCCCACGAGCTCCCTATGAACATCCTCGACCCAGATATTCTGTCGGGAGACGTCGTCGATCAGGGTGTCCAAACACAGCAACCCCTATCGATTATCGGCGAGGTCGTCCGGTCGCCAAGTGGAGACGTCAAGGCGCAGTGCAACGGGCCCAAGCCACACCAGGTGCTAGCCAGCTCAGAGATGGTTGACACAGGGTCTATCATGAACCTGGGGTGGGACGGTGTATCACAGTGCATCCAGACGATTTTCCCCTCCGACGTGTATAGCACTACGGTGACCCCGGGATCTCAGCCGTGTTCGCTGGATACCGACGGAGTGGGCTTTACAGCTTGCCTCTATTCCACTCGGGAAGAAGAATGGGGCTCGATCCTACCAGATTTTGGCAACCAAATCAATATTCCGGGCATTAGCTCCAGCTATCTCTTCGACTACAGGATTAAGAATACGGAGTCAGAGGTGCTGCACTATGACAACCCTTCCCAACTGCTAATACTACCTGAGGATTCATGAGAAAATATATACCCCGAAAAAAGACACCTCAAGACAACTTTCACACTCACTCTTGAATCAACATATATCATTCTATCGACGTTGTGACAAACTCTGAGCCTAATCTCATTGTCTTAATTGTAAGCACTGCCCTTTGTTTCCTTTGTTCAGGTTATTTCCCCGCTTAAAAATACCCCGACCTTTACCCGCACCAAGCACAACAGAAATGTTTTTTTTTTCAGAAAAATTAACAGATTTCGTCACATAGCGCGTAAAAGTACGTCTGATAAGCCATTCTCAAAGATATCTTGGACTTTTTTTTCTTTTTTTTACAAGGGCCCAAGGCTCAATAACACCCTCGTGCTTTGACCGGCACTTGCAAACAGGTGATTATTCAAGGATCCTTCATGCTATTAGTAGTCTAATTACGGAGTTATCACATTGGTGGAGGTCTTCCCAAGCAATATAATAAATAAAACAATCAAACTACTAGAATAAGCAAAACATCAAAGTGGAAATAGTCAGACCATTGCTCTTATTTTTATTTTCTTGACTCTATCTAGCTGTAACTCCTCTTCCAATCGTGCCAATAATCAGCTATAGCACCGACCCTAACCCTGATATCACGCGTCCGTTACGCAAGTCCAAGGATTTCGAGTATCATATGACGGTCACGTGACTCTTTCATTTCATACCCCTTTGGCGCTTCATGGCCCAAGATGCCGACGTTTACGTATTATACTTTTCGAGTTTTTTCTGTTCATTTTCAGTCGCAATAGAATCTTAATCGAACTCTCATATTTCCCGCTTCGTATAAACAAGCAACAATGGTAACAACCCGCTCATCTGCCCGGTCTGCCGCCGCCCCCACCGCTCCCCCATTCACACACGCCCCCACGCGCACCACCCTTCTCTGGCTTCTCATCAGCTGCGCCCTCGTGACCTGGGACTTTCTGTACGTGTTCCTGCGCCCGCACTCCATGCCTGGCGGCGCCCTACACTTCATCTGGGCGCCGTACGAGCTCTATGGCCAGGTCGACCATGTCTACGGATTCGCTGCCTGGGAGGCCGGTAGCGGCTTCACCGGCGCGCAGAGTGCGCTGAATGTCGTCGAGACGGCAATGTATGCGGTGTACATGGCGGCGACGGTGCGTGGCGACGGCGAGGTCAGAGGGAAGTGTGGCGCGGGGGTGTTGTTGGTGGGTTTTGCGGCGGCGGTGATGACGTTGAGTAAGACGGTGCTATACTGTGAGTTTCCTTTTTTGTTTTCTCTTTTTTTTTTCGTTTTTGTTTTTCTTTTTGCTATCTAGTCCAAATTTTCTCCTGTGTATTTCCAACCCCCGCTTCAGCCATGTCGTTGAAATAGGCTTTTACCTTGCGTGAGGGCCGGGGTCCCTCGGCTTACACAGTAATTTCGCGCATCCTCCCCCTGCCTAGTGAAGCTAAGCTTACGAAACTTATCCAGGGGCCAACGAATATTTCTCTGGTTATGCCAATATTGGCCACAATAATTTTGCCACTCTGATTCCATTGTGGATCATTCCCAAGTAAGCAAAACACCCTCCTTCGTCTTGTACTCTTCACCATACAGTTAGCTAACAGCCCCCGTTCTTCTAAGCGGTCTTTGGATCGTCATGCCCTCATACATGGTCTACGTCATGGGCAAAGAAATTCTGGCTGCCATGGTTCCCAGCCCGGTCAAGAGAGATTAAATTGTCCCGTCTAACCCTAACCTCCTGCCGGCATCTCGCCTTTGGTGGCACAAATCTCCCACCGCGCAGTTAGCGACAAAATATATCTATTTTGATTCAAATGCCTTAATTGAATCGACCTAGCCCTTTTTCTTACTTTCGCCTTGATCTCGCTCCCCACCGTCATTTCCCACTCCCTTTCATATTGAATGTACTGCTAAATTATCATGGTTAACGTGGAAGGGAGGGGCAGGGCCTCTCAATCTCGATTTTTGAATGTAATCCATCGGCGGTGAACAATGGGCTCCAAAAGAATTCACATCACGGCTTCAATCTTTCTCTCCACGCGCGGCCCGTCCCTTATCAGTTGCCTGGCATGTATTATCAAGCATGGAGTAATATCTCCCTTTCCTCGCAAAGTCAACTCACATGCTCCTTATCCCACACATTGCCATCACAAGAATGCAGCGCGTTATCACGAGATCAATAAAATGAAAAAGGCGTATACCTTGTCCTTTGAAGATTTTATTTCGGGTATCCTAAGCGAGTGATTTTTAAGAGAAAGAATGTTGGAACAAAGAAAAAAGAAAGTAAAATAAGACAAAAAATTCAAATAAATTCATCTCTTTGAATTCAAGTGGCAGGTTGTGGTACAAAAGAAAAGAGCGAATACAGGCCTCAAGGCCTAGTTGTATTGCATAGGTGGCAATGATATCAAGAGCTGTAAATGAAGGGACGCCAGAGTCATCAGGGATCTCTAAAGCAAAGCCAATGTCTGGGTAAGAATGGACTGCTTCCTAGAGCCAGGTAGCTGGATTAGGAAGGCGCAGGGCGATAATATATGATTCATGTAAATATGCGTACTTTAAATTATGGCGGTTGCAAAAGAAAGTGCAAAATCAAAGTTGCGTGTGGCCTCCAATGTTGCTAAACAGCTCCCACTCTGAACTCGCATCTCCCACAGACACGTGATGTCTAGAGGGCATCGTTTGACTGCGAGACGCCGCGTCATACACTGGGCGACTAGCAACGCGACGCACAACGTGCACTGGCTTGCTGAAATTGGTCATTGCCGAGGGAGAAGACGTGTGGATGCTAGTACGCGGGCGGCTCTTCACGGGGACTGCACCAATAGTAGGGAAAGTGGGCGATACGGGCGACGAAGTAGCAGACGCCGGAGCGGATTTAATGTAAGTAAAACAGCGACGAATCGTATGAGGCTGAGCATTCTCCATCTGATTCCACGAAGCATTGTGGAAGGCGACTATCGGGCTATTGGTAGCGACTGACGTGCCAGTAGTCGAATACGATTCATTCGTGGCCGATGTTGAGTTGCTGGAGTTAGAAGATGTCGAATGGGACCGGGAAGCCGTGACAATTGAAGGCGATAGTGAGGCAGAAGCGGATGACGGGCGCCGCTCCATAGCGCAGCGACCAGGAGAAATCGCAGAGTTATTACCGTCGGAATCTGACTGCGATTTTATTCCAAAGTAATCGCCAGAATGGTGAAAGTCGTGAGACTGCGGCAGATTCTGGTGCTCATGGGCCCAGCGCGGATTCTTGAAAATGCTCAGGCGACGGAACACTTCCCCTTGGGTAAAGCTGCGGCCTAGACTCATAGCCCTGCCAACGTTGGAGTTTGCAGCTTGACCCTGGACAGACAGCTTACTCGGCGCACTGTTGTTGCGGTGCTTGGGCGCAAGGTAATCGATATCGGGTTCAATCTCGCATGTGACGGCGTTAGTTGCAACCGGCATGTTAACATTCGGAATATGGTAGGGGTCCGTGTTGCAACGAAGAGACTGAGTGCGGCGTGAGGCTTCTTTCCATGGCGGGAGCCCAGCAGTCGAGACTGCGACTAGATAGCGCGCAGACTCTATTTCACGCACTTCAATCGGCGGCTCAGTAACGCTCCGTAGGCTCTGGTAAGTGCCGTATACAAGAATCCAGCGAACCTTTCGGGCATCAACCAGACGCAGCTTCTCCTTGCGCTCGAGCTTCGGTGGGTTGATGACGGAATCCTCCTCGAAAAACCGAAAGGCCCTCACAAGGCTGTTCGCCGCGACATGGGGCTTGACAGAGTTCGATGCATTTGCCAGAGCCGTCAAATGAACCAGGCGGCTCTCCGGTTTTGAACGTTCGGTCCTTGACAACCACGAGGTAATCGTCATCGTACGTGTCGGCGTTAACGGAACAACTTCGGGGAGTCGGGGAAGGGGGTGGGACAGTGGCTTGAAGCAGCATCGCGAATCAAACAAATTAACACTTTGAACCGTGCAGATTCCTCCTTGGGCAAGAAATGGCGTGTTCTGTGATGACGTAAAGGAATCATCAACCAAATACTCATACAGACATTCAAAGTCAGTCCGCATCTCGTCATACACATCCTTGCTAAACACAAGGGCTCGCGAGCTTATCGACGGAGGCGGATATTGTCCGAATCTGGCGCTGTAGAACTTGATCAAGAACTCGCGGAAGCGCTCCATGTGATAGCGGCCGCCGGCTGTAAGACCCAGGTAGTGCTCGGAAAACTCTTCGTTGAGGAATTGTTGCAGCATCTGCGATGTCTTAGTCAGGCGCATGTCGTATTCAGCTCTGGCACGACGGATGAGCTTTTGCGATACGGAGCTCGTATACTGCGCGCGTAAGCGTGTTAGAGTGGTTGTTTCTCGATTCTTGTGTTCCCCTTTTGTGCAATCCCAACTTACTCGGTATTCTGAATTCAGAAAAAGCTGACTTGTCATACCCACACAATGGGCGAAGGCGTCGATATACATCTCACGGAACTGGAAATACTCGCTGACATATAATATCGCCAGAGCGTGGTGCGGCTGGTTCTGCATGTTGAGATACCCTTCTTCCTCCAGGTAGCCGAGAAGGTCGTACATGTTGTTGGTGCCAGGCAACCGAAATTCTTGCATATCCCGCATAAGGTTGACAATCGCTCCGCCGAGGTGGTCGCCCACCAGTGAGCGACGAGAGATCCAAGCAAAAAGATTGCGCATAGAGATGTAGAAACGAATGGTCTCATTTCTATCCATGTCTCGCGTTGGCGTGATGAAAAGATTTACAATTCGGCGGGGATTCGCTCTGGACCAGCTGTCGTATTGGTTGTACATTGAACTCTCGGCCAATATCGAGCGGGGGTCGTTTTGGGAAGCATATTTCTCGATGAGCGGATGACATCTGGCGGAAAGAAGAGAAGATAGCGCAATCTTGAAAGAAGGACCTTTTCTAGAGGTCCCTTCCGCGTAAAGATAGACCATACAGTTGCCGGTACGGTCCCAGAGTTCGCGATCCTAATGTGCATTAGTATAAGCTCGTTCGCCCAAACCAAGAAGACAAACCTTGCTCAGATTATCCCAGTCATAACACGTCCGAGCGGCGCCATCCCAGCGCTTGATCTTGTTGTTGTGGGGAAGACGGCCTTCCATGAAGTCGCCAAGACGGCGCGCTCGACTGCTGCCGTATCGGTTCATCGGCGCCATTTTGTGAGAAGAGTAATCGTTTGAGATATTGGAAAATCCGTGCGGCGAATGCAGCTCTTGCGGTCGCAATAAAGTGTGGCTGAGAAAAGAAAGCAAAATGTAAAAACGAGAATAAAAAAAGAAACAAAAATAAAAAGAAAATAAAAAGAGAGCTAAAGAAAGAAAGAATTAGAATAAAAAAAGAAAGCACATATAAAAAAGTAAGTCAAAAAGAAAACACTAAAAGCAAAAACTCAAAAAGGACCCCGAACAAAAGAAACAAAAGAGCGTAAAACAAACTCCTCTAATCCAAACAAGACTGGCCTGCCGTTGACGAGCCTAAGAAGTGGAAAGGAAAAAAGAAGAGAAAAAAAAAAGGAAGAGCGGCAACGCGCGAAATTGAGTAGGGAGGCAGTATCTTTTGAGAGAGTCAAAAATGAGAGCAAAGACTTCTGATTTCCTCGTTTGTGCATGCACTTGGTGAGATCTCCCTGTGGATGTCCCTAGTCTAGCCAACTCCCTTCTGTTGTCTTTTTTCGGGCACGTTATCACCGTGGGTCACCAGTGTCTCTTGACAGTAGTTTTTCTGCAGAGATTTACAACAATAGCCTCAAGAGATGCAGAAGCAAGCGGCTTCTTTTGGCGTTGGTTTTGTCTTGGAAGGATGCAAGCCACGGGCGTTTGTCTCTTGTTATCGTCGTCTCCTGTGCGGTGGAGAACCGACACTAAAATCAGCCACCCGCCAGAGTCTTGGAGCGGAAGGGGAGAGGGGAGCTTCTTGAGTGTACAAAAACGGTGAATTGGTTTACTTTCTTGCTATACTTACCAAGCTGAATAAAAAAGCCGCTGCTTATTATAACGCACTGGCCAGGTTATACTGGGCTTGGCTGTAGGGAGTCGGGCTATGTGCAGCGTCTGTCCCGCCAGTCGTTCGTTGAAGGCCACTTAAAACCTCTTGTTGTTGTTTGCTTCGATTGGTATTTCTGTCGTTCGGATGCTTGTTTTTCCTTCTTCTCGGCTTACCCTAAATCGCCGATTTTCGGCCGTAGACTAAAGAAAATGGTAGCTCGCTTCAAGATGGGCCACGTTCGTAAACTTGTGGCGCTCAAAACAGTTGGTGATCAGCAAGTATTCTAGCTCAGCTAGCATCAGAGGGCGTCATGCAACCTATGGCTGCAAGATCCTGGCTTTGTGGGTAAAAACAGGCGGCGAATTGAGGGAGAACAGATGTAGAAAAAAAAAGAAAAAAGAAGCTGTAAATGGATGTCGGTAAAATAAGGCGGCGGTACTTTTCTTTTTCTTATTTTGTTTTTTTTGTTTTTTTGCAAGTAGTATTGAGGATGCAAAGAATAAGGAAATAATAGCAGGCAAAGAATGTCGCACAAGAAAAAGGCACAAGGAGAAATCGAGCTAGTGATGATGGAATTCCTCGGGGAACAAACCAAGTGAGGAGACAGGATGGAAGAAAAGAAGGCGAAATAAGAAAAAATGTGATGTGAGAATTTTCAAAGAGGAGGTTTGTGGATTCGATCGATCATCAGTTCCTGCCAATTATTTTTAGTATTAAAGAGCAATTACTTGAGTCTCGATGCTGCTGGTGTGCTGGCAATGACTGAAAGAAGGCACGAATTGGTTGGATCAGAGCATGCTCTGTCCCTTGTGTAGGCCAAGCTTCCCTTACCCAATTTGGACTAATAAGGCCGTTTTCTGTAGAATACGACAGATAAAGAAGGGCAAGAGATCGAGGGATAGGAAATCGCGAAACACAATAAAAGCAGTTGCGCAGTGTGGTGGCGTGGCCCTCTTAAAAACAGGTGCGATATTAAGCACACTGGTACACAACATCGCAGAGTACAATTCAACGTCAGGCTGGATGGAATATACTAAACAAAAGAGGCATGTGGTAGCTGAAAGGGTGTGTAAATGCCACAGCCCTTGGGGGGAAAGGGTATAAGTGGGTGGCCCTGGCGATGTGGTTTTTTGGCATCCTTAGCTTCAACCTGCAGGGCCAAGTGATTTCGTTTGTAGCGGAGAAGACAGAGCTAGCAATGAGAAATTTGGGCAATAGGGTCGTTTTCAATCGACCACAAAGGCTGATTCGTGATAAATGGCAGAACAAAGGGATTGAGAATCGGAAATAACACGGCAGGCCAAGGGAAGAGGCTAGTGAGCGGCAATGCAGGTGGGCGAACTCGGAAAAGCACATACCAGCTGCGGTAGTGAGAAGAGGCGGAGATTTCGTACAAGGTAAGATGATGACGGCACTCTCAAAGTGCCTTTCTGGCGATGGTGGTCGGTAGTGGTAACGGATAGACGGCCAGAGGCGTACTGGGAAGAAAATGAAACACAAGTGGCGAGATAAAACGGAGCACGGTCAATGCTTTGCACTGAATAGTTGTTCAACAACCGACCGGCCAAGAAATCCAGCTGCGTGGAAATATGGTGTAGATTCGTGTGCAACCAAACAGACGCAAAGGTTGGATGGTGGACTATTAATGGGGGCAGAAAATGACCGGGGGGTGCCAGACTTCTTACGAGAAGATATAAGTATATACGCGGCGCGGCACACAAGCCGTCTGGTACATGGATACAAATGACAGTAGTGACATCACAATGTCCGAACTAAGCAGGTGAGGCGGCAGCACTCAGGCTGCGATCAGAAAGTGCTAATGCATGCGTTTCATAGCGCAGCATAAAGTCGCTGCCAAAGGCATGCACGAAACAAGATGTGTAAGTACAAATGTACTCCGTATGTACACATAGATATTCATGGATCTATAGTTGTATATCCCAAGTACCAATACACGCCTTGAATGTAGTAGTACTCAAATGTTGATTCACTTCGCAGATATGCTACTGATTCATTGTAGTAACGACGGACTTGTGAATGCATATATTTTACGGCCTTTTAACCCCATTTTGGCGACAGTGCTTATACTGCATGTGTTCTTTGTAGTCAGCTGCACTGTCGGGCTCGGAATTTCCCAGAGACGCTGTAAGACTGTTGTTACTGTAAGACGTTGTTGATGTATCTCACAAAGTTATGCCATGCCGTCCATGCATTAATGTCCCAGACTCGAAGTCTTTGTGCCGCGTGCGTCTGGCTGAACTAGTCCGTCTGCTCTCTCCGTGTCTTTAATACTCGCTCTGACATACGGTAGGGCAGATAAGCCGTGCTGTTGCTTCTGTTTTGGAGTGCTGAGGAGACACGCAATGCAGCCCGTAAACCCAGCCGTATTTCTGGGCGTCATGGCCACCAAAATCTCGTGACACGCAACACTTGCATATATGACGGTTTGGTAGACATCTGAACGCAGCGCAGCGCAATCAAGTGAGTACAACAGGCCGCCTATAAGTTGGGGTAAGAGATCTCCGCCGCACGTCTCAGTAGCTCAATGGAGGCCCTTTTGCTAAGAAGCTGACCAACTATCGTGACAGGCCATCATTAGCTTACCAAAACACAAAAGCAGTCGCTTCCGAAACTGCAAATGGCCATGCACCGCATAGGAAAAGTACCATATCTAGCCCACTAGACTGTTTCCGGCCACGGGCAGAGCAATTAAATAAACCAGTCTGACACTACTGGCCTATTGTATCCCTTGGAAAGCTCCCTTTGTTCCTGTTTCTTTTTTGACTAGGAAGAGGCCCCTAAAAGCAGACAAGTCCTTCTTTTCTCTTTCATCGTCCGTCATCTCTCCGGTTGACCCGATCTGAATAAACAAAGCTCAATAGGCATGTTGTCTAGTTAGACAAGCCATGGAGACAATCAACAAAAAGGCTGTGTCTACATTCTTCTTGCATTCCGCCGCTGCACTGCTCGGTGTTCGCTTTCAGGCGTGTATGCTAGACAACCCACCAATTCAAATCCTATCAGCATTCCAACCCTGTGGCGCATTCGTTATTACAGTCGAATCACAAATGCCAACTGCTTTGCGAGGCTTCTTGTTTGCTACAAACGTCGGCAAAACGTTGGCAGAGAGGTTTCAATCTAGGTCGAGGGGTTTCTAAAGCTAACGCAAGCGGTAAAGACGATCAAAAAAAATATAAATTAAAATAAAAGAGAGAGAGAGAGGGCAAGACAAGCAAGCAAAAACTGGCTCAAAATGGGAAATCAGCAGGCAGTCAAGTTGAGTCTGTGTCTACAGCGCTATATTGACTTCGTTTCGATCCTCGACCGCTGTTTTTTCAATAATACAATTCGTAACGCATCGCATTGCATAGTCGCCTGCAGAAGCAGTCACAGTTGTAACAGAGAGAAAGAAAAATAGCGAGTCAACCCAATCAAAATCTCATGATTTGTGAGCAATCAAAGGTTTGTTTTTTGTACTTTCTTTTGTTTTGATCTGTTGAATATACAGCCCACTTTTAGGGCCGGAATGTCCAACCCATTAAAAGCCGGGGCTCTGGCCTCGTCTCCAGTTTTTGCAGTGCCGACAAACGCGGCAAATCCAATCGTGCAAGTTTTTGCCACTTTGTCTTGTGTTGTTTTCTTGCCGCCAAGAAAAAAATTAAAGTAAAAATAAAATGAAAAATTGCTGAGAAATCATTCGCAAGCAAATAGCGAGACACTGAAATCCCGCAGATCGCATTTCAGGCACGCCACAAAAGGTCCTCTAGACACTCAATAATTCTACTATCCATTCCATTGCCATGTGCACCGCAGCCCCAAGGTTCCCTCTTCAGGTTCAAGACTTTGCGATACCATACTAGTCTATAATTCCTTCACTTATTGCTATCGTTATAGCGCCTCTCTGGTACTTCTCTGCCTGCACTTCATGCAGTACCACCTACTGTCTGCACAAGTCACGTCCGCTGATTTCTGTTTAGGATTGTGTTTTGCTCCCACTCTACCCTTCTCTGTTTGAACAAACCAGGAAAATCTGGAGCAACACCAGCTTTGTTGCCCATGTCTCGATCAATTTCCTCCTGTGCGCTGTCATGGCTTGTTCCGCGCTCAAATGTGCCCCTTTTTGTGCGCGGATAAATGAATACGGGCGCCGTGTAGAACAAAGCTAGAAACCTTTGATATTCATATTGCCGTAATATGTCCAATGGCTCGCCAGTTACAGCGACTTTTGCTACAAATTTTGAGAGGCTCAGCAAGACATTAACGTTTGGCAAGGCTTCGGAGAAAAAAAAAACAATGGGTATAAAATATTCTGTAGAGGCTTTTGTACACTGTAAAACCGCCGGGGAAACGGCTCAGCCACGCTAAGAAGAAGGGTATCTAGCTAAGTCCATGTTGTTAGTGAAAAAGCAGGCTACGATAATCTGGTGAACATTCTTGTGTTGTCAATGTAGATAGTAGGGTTGATGTCAGTAACCCCTGACACCTGGAGCCAGCTGCCACATACAGCCCACCAAAGTGGACCGATCTGCCCCACGAAGCTCCAAATACATCCCACCTCGAGCTAAGGCCGTCTCCAGCGTTCTGAACGACCCGACGCCTTGGCTGAATCCCGACACCAGCCCCGGATTTCTGCCATGGCATCTCAAGGCCCTTACACATTCTTCCAATGTCCCTGCTCCGACCCCTCGACGCTGCTGCGCTCCAGTGAACTCGCAGTTGGCGGCGCTGGCTCGCGCCACAAAATCGACGACGACGATGACGATAGGGCCTTTGATCCCCGCGCCCCGCGCTCCAATTACAGCTTGTTTCCGCTGGAGTACCTAATGTACTGCGAGGACTGCCAGGAAATACGCTGTCCACGCTGCGTGAGCGAGGAAATTACTACCTACTACTGCCCTAATTGCATCTTTGAGGTGCCCAGCAGCAACATTAAGAGCGAGGGTAACAGGTATGTTGAGCGGCAATTCAATTGGAAGATTTTGGCATTGGAAGTTTCATGCTTGCTCTTCTTCTGAGCCCAGCTCCAAATCGCATGCTCTGCTCATGGCTCTAGCCCTGGCGCAGAACAACCATGTGGCAGAGAGAACCGCTGGACCTAATCATGGGCAATGGCTAACAGTTGACTCTTTTTCCGCTTAGATGTACTCGGAGCTGCTTCCAGTGCCCGGTGTGTGTCGGCACACTGACTGTCACCAGCCTCGAGCGAAACCCGGAGCGCACAGCCGCCGACGCCTCCGCTTCGGCCTCCGGCGGCGGTCCATACGTGCTCAACTGCACCTACTGTCTCTGGTCCTCGTCTGAGATTGGCATTGAGTTTGAAAAGTCAAATGGTGTCTACAGCCAGCTGGCTCGAATCAAGAATGGCGGCGAGCCGAAGCTGACGGCCCGCGAGCTAAAGGATCGCCGCAAGGAAAACCCCGTTGACACCCCGCTGACCGACGCCGAAATCGACGCCGATATCCACTTCTCCAACCTCAAGGCCTTCTACCAGAATCAGGTCTCAGATATCAACTCGCCCGGCACTTCTTCGCTGATTGGCGATCTAGGCTTTAGCTCTCCCGGCTCGCTGTCGCGCATCATGAGCATATACACGGGCGGCAGCCTGGGCGGTAAACGCTCGCAGGCCAAGAACACCGTAATAGGCGAAGCCAACACTGCCGCCGAGGGCCTCAAGCTCGCGTCGCTTGACGAATCGGAAGCGCTGGCCAAACTGCACTCTGCGCGTTGGGAAGACACAGTGTCACAGCCGCAAAACGAAAACCAAACACACGAGTGTCGCTTTACCGATGAACTGCGCCCGATGCCCGTGCTGCTGCGTACCAAGCGTTCCAAGCGATGCCCCGCCTGTCGCCACATCATCGCCAAGCCCGAAGCAAAGGTGCATAATACGCGCTACCGCATCCGCTTGGTTGCTGCCAATTACGTGCCAAGCATCACCATCAAGCCCATGAACCCTGGCCCGCCGCCGCCCTCGCGTAACATCCCTGTGGCGCCGACGCTGCCCGAGTTGCGACCCAATATCCCCGCCCAGTTCATCCTGACCTTCAAGAACCCCATTTTCGAGCCCATCAAAATCACACTGGCAACATCGTCGTCCACGCCCGGTCGCTTCCCGTCCAAAGTCACCCTGCTGTGCCCGCAGTTCACCGTTGATGCCAACACCGACATGTGGGACGACGCGCTTAAAAACGACGAGAAGCGCCGCACGCGCGGCCACGACGAAAACATGCAGGCCGAGGCCGGCAAGATCTGGGACCGTGGCCGCAACTGGGTCAGCATTGTGCTGGAAGTGATTCCGTCGGCGATTGACATTAAGGGCCTCAAGTGGGCCAAGAGCCAAGGCGAGGACCTCGATGATAGCCCCGTCAGAGAGGACGAGGATATTATTGAGATTCCTCTGTTTGTGCGCATGGAGTGGGAGACGGAAAACCAGGAGACGGCCGGCAAGGAGAAGGCGGCCAAGGAAAAGAAGGAGCTGGCCTACTGGAGTGTGCTGGGCGTTGGTCGCATTGGGGCAGAGCAGGCTTAGGCTTTGTGCTTAAGTACCACTGCTACTTATTTACTTGCTTGGATACATACTTTTCACGATACGATAGACATGTCACACAATAATACCCACCCCCGCACATATGAGCGAAGACTTAAACCCAACCTACCGCGTATGTAACAACACGGCGCAGCCCAAAACGGAGTAAGACTGCATCAAGACCAACATAAATAAAACCGTGCCATTGTTGAATTTTATAGTCATAGCCAATGCGCCAAAGGGGGTATTATTTGAAAGAAAAGAAAAGAAAGAATCTCTTATGAGTTGCGGTGCCTGCAATTGATTCTTTTAAAAACAAGCTACCATACGCCATTCCCGATTTTTATGAACCGTTGATGCTGCACCAGATCATCATCAAGTCCTGCCCAATCCATTTGTTTATTGCCTTCAGAAAGCGACGAACATACTCCCAGAAAAATCAATTTTAGTATTTTTTTGATTTAGAATACTGAAACGCTCTGCGCTTAGTACTCAGAGCTGACCTGGGGGAACTCGAAGACGACACCGCGGCCGGTAAGCTTGCGGTAGACCTCAGAGTAGGTGTCCAGGCGGTAGTCAACACCACCACGCTCCTTCTCGTGGAGGACGACCTTCAGGGTCTTGGAGCCATCCTCCTTGGTGCGGAGACGCTTGCCGACGATCTCGACGGGGTAGACGAGGTCGTTCAGGATAGCATCGTGGACGGCAGTCAGAGTGCGCGAACGGGGACGCTTCTGGGTCTGGTTGTTGCGCGAGCGGCTGGAGCGCTTGGGGCGGGGAAGGATGCGGCGCGAGGCCAGGATGATGACCTGGCGGTCGGAGAACTTCTTCTCCAGCTCACGGGTCAGGCTGATTCAAGAGTTAGTGACTGGGCTTACTTCTTCAAGAGAAAGATGGAAATAACTTACCGCTGCTGGACACGGTGGAAGCCCTGCAGGGAAGGGACGGGGACAAAGATGACAATAGCCTTTCTGCCGTGGCCAACCTCGATCTATTCAAGATCCGAAAGTCAGCATGCGAGCTCCAGGAATAAACCTTGGACCGCTTCCCGTCCGATTCCGCCATACAGTACACATGAAGTATAAGGTAAAGCCGCAAATCGTCATCGCCAACCTGTGAGTTGACATATCACGAGAGCCTGATTCGCTCTGAACGAGCCCAATGATGCCAAATCTTATATCCTCCTCTTCCTCTCCAAGCACCAATATTCATCAACCAGTGTCTTCGATTATGCTCGGTTCGCTGATGCCATCGAGGGTTGACCAGATGATTCAATTTTAATCATCGTAGCCGAGGCTCGACGCCGCAGAAAAATGTGCAACACGATGTGACGGGGTATTCGTTCAAAGAGCATCGGGCTTTCGTGGAATGCAAACTCTCTCGAGAAAAGGCGAAGACTGATTGGCGTTTGGTTTCGGACCATGGTTACGGATATCTAATCGATTTTTTTTCGTCGAATACATTCACAAACTCTTCAAGTGGCTATTCTTACCTCACGGGCAGAGACAAACTGCAGAGGGCGCAGAGCGGCCTTCAGGTCGGCAGTGTTGCTCTCCAGGTCGAACAGGGCCTGAGCAATGTTGCTCTCCAGCTCGCTGGGCTTAGCGTGCGAGGGGCTGTTGGGGGCGATCTTGTTGATGGCGGACATTTTGACTGATGCTGACGATGGATGACAGAATGAAGAATCGTAGTAATGTCGGATGGCCGAATTTCTCTTTTCCCTAAACTCACCTTCGCAGCTGAGTGGGTCCCTTGAATTATTTTTCTGAAAATTGTGGGCTGTGCCCTCACAGATTTAGTCACGTGAGTAGCTGGGGCCATTGTTATCGGTTGCTGATAAGATAAAATATTACATGTAAGTGGGCTTACCAGCACCGTGGGTTAAGTTATAATGTGGCGGCAACTAGTAAACACCAGGCAGGGTAGATATAACAAGTCATTTTTCTCAACTCAACGCCAGATCGAATTTTTATATCTCTCCTATACCTCTACTCCGTATACGTAGTACGGAGTACATATACATCGTAGGTGCCTATATTTTAGCTCCGCTTTTTGTGGTGAGAAGCCGCCCCCGGGTTTCGGAGCTAACCCTAACAGTATTGTGTCCGAAGTCTATGATAACTCACGGAAACAAAAAATATTATTTCATCGACAGTTTTTCATTTACACATCGGAATATTTGTACTGCCCCTTGACTATGCACAAAAGAATAAATATACTATTGGACCTGGATAATTACCACCGCACAAACGTGCAGTGATTGCAGAAACTTGAAATAACCACCTTCCCGTTTCTCTGCTAAATCAAAGAGGTACTTTGGAATCAATTATCCTTCGTGGACAGCCGTCCTAGTAGTACTGTTCAAAATTGGAACCATAGTACGGAGTACAGATTAGAGTGGGCAGAGGTTACTATAGAAGAAGCAACTCCTCCTCTCATTCGGAGGGCGCTATGATGTTCGTTCACATCATTTTTGAGAGCTCACGCCGACTTGATATGCATGCAGTGCCACGTAAATGATGTCCTTTTGGAGGGTGTCATTAGTTGAATGAAGGTGTCACTGGTTAAATACACACCTTTACCACTGGCAACTTGCGGCTGGCAGCTATACTGTAGGATGTGGGTAACCGAGGTCTCTGCACAGAATCTCTGTACCAACAGCTTTGCACATATACGGGAACCTGTAACTGACATATGCCGATAAGACGGGTTATAAGCGGGGAATATACTCCTGCACACAGAGTGAACAATACAACGACGCCATGCTAGCTCTCGAAAATATCTCCGAACAGGTCATGACTATTTTTCCAAGTGCCTTTGATTTCCTACACAGGCGGAAGTGAGCTTTGAAACGATTACAGTTAAAATAATAGGAAAACAGGGAAACGGGCGCAAATTAATGATATTGATTACAACTTTAGTATGCGTTTGTCGGGTTCAGCCATAACAGGCCTAAGGAGAGAGTATCTTGCAGGGAAATGTGGGGACTTTAAATGCAGGACAAACGGCGAAAGTACTCCGTAGAGCTGAAGGCAAAATACCGGACACTAGCCTAGAAAAAAAAAATATTGGAATTGGATCCGCCGTCTGGGATAAATTTTGAGCGTGTGCATACTTAAGTATGTGCTTTACTCACATGGTTATTTGTACTTATTGGAACTTGCATGTCGTCACAAAGCTGTTACTAGCCGAGTATCTGTTAATCCTGAACATGTGACCAAATGTAACAGTCTGCAAGCATGGATCAGCCGTGCCGCAAATCGCGCAAATCCCGTTCGCCGGCTGCATGAAGCAAGTACTTCTGTTCAAGGAAAAGAAACTAGACTGCGAGCACGCTAAAAGGTTTGACAAATATCTGCAGCTGCTTCTTATTACTTGTCTGCAGCAAGGTTCATGACAGTAGCAAAAAAAAAAAAAGTACAGCTGTAGACGAGGTCAAACGACGCATGGGTTATAATTTCCAGACAGTGCGATATCATGAGTGAGTGCGTAGTGGGCAGTGGGGCAAATACAAAATTGGCAGCAAACGAATAGCTTTCGCATACTTTTAACCTGAACTCTGTACTCCGTAGTATACAGCAAAACGGAAGTGGCTAGGGTAATGATTTATTCTATGGGAGTATGCTTTTTTAAGGCTGGCTGTCTCATACGGAAACCCGTCGCGGCCGCCACAGACGAGGTAGTAACTGATGATGATCACACCGCCTTTGATAAGTAGAGGAAACAGTATACACTACCATAGGGCGAAACAACGTTGGGTAGAGAAAGGGTGTTGTGGCGTGAGAAGTGTTGGTATTTTGTAGGGGGCAGTGCTGCCAGGAACGTCCTGTTTGTCCCAGAAAAAGAAAGCACATAACCGGGCTTTGCTTACAGCTCACCAGCCCTGGTTCTGGTTCTTGGCAGTCGGTATCATAGACGGCATATTTAAACACGCGCCAATAGTGTTAGAGTTATGGAGAATTGAATGGACAAGCATGTTGTGACTGGTCAAGCGCACGCGAATGTAGGTACAGGTTATCCAAGTTCTTCTTTTTCTTGTACGGTATATCTTTTCTGGCTGAATTCTCCTGGAAATATGTGACAGAAGGCATTAGCGCCCAGAAAGAAAAAAAATAGTGATGAAATGAGGCTGATTGGGGAATATTATGCATGCATACGTTGCAGGTGAATATATATGTTGCTTTCGAAGAAAGAAATATCCAACAGTTTCTTTTGGTAGGCGTGCATGCTTTGCGCAGAGAAGGAGGTATTTCATATTTCGGATAACGTTTATACACCTGAATATTGGCTCGAATTAGTGTCGGTTCTGTTCCCTAGGGGG
>LKBB01000014.1:190061-209518 GCA_001513885.1 Thielaviopsis musarum
GGGGGGGGGGGGGGGTGCTTTATATTCGTCAGGCAGTATCCCAAACTTGGGAACATTCCAATTTCCCTGTAGGGAATGGAACACAAAGAAGCGAGCGAAGTCCACTCAACAATGTATTTGTAAAAGGGAGGTGTAGTAATTCGCTTCTTGAGCTGGATTTGCCTGTGTACCTTTCAACTAGGGAATCGAATTCACGAGGCCCCGATTGAATCGGGGAATAGAGAAAAAGAAATTGGTCTTGTCAAAAGAGCGAGTGAAGCAAGAAAGAACAAACAGATTCTGTGCCGTTATTTTGATGGTTATGTTGGAGATAATTTGGATGGCGTTTTTGGTAGTAGGAAAAGAAAATGGAAGAGAAAAGAATGATAGGAAATATCTTCAAGATAGAGGCTCCAAAAAGAAGGAACTGCACTGCAGAGCAAAGGAAAGAAGTGGAAAAAGAAACGAAGGGAGAAGGGAAAGCACGCACGCATAAAATGCTAAGCACGATGGTCAAGAATGGAAAGAACGATATTGGCGATGGGAGACTCAAGGAAAGAAGGAAAGGGGGAGAGGAAGGAACGGAAGTAGAAGAGAACGGCATGCCACGATTATATACAAAACACAGACTAGACAAACAAACAAAAGAGGGCAGTTTTTAACTTACGTTGGCACGGATCCACGAAAACCAGCGGTCGCCCAGGCGCTGCTTGGCCTGGTAACTGGCGTGATGCTGCTTCAGGTCCCCGTCTATGCAAGTTCCGTCGGCCTCTTCTATTGACAGTGCACTGAGCAGGCCCTCTCGGGCCTCCTCGCCGTCCATTGACCTGGGCATTTTTTGTGATTTGGCGGCAAGTAACAAGAGAGGAGAAGAGTAGCAAAGCCAAGCAAAGCGACACAGAGCTTATGAAGCGCAGAAGTCGAAGGTACGTGGAGAAAGACCACGATTGGAGGGGTCTGTTCAGTAATAGAATTGGGGGGGGGGGGTGTACGTCCAAGCGCCGAAGACGTGTAAGAGGGTGTGTGTGCAATCGTCTCAAGCGTGCGTCTCAATTAGAAGTTTTTTTTTTTCCTGTTGTGGGTTGTACCAAACGAAGAGAGCAGACTACACAAGAATGAGAAAATGCTGTAGAATGGTAGAATAAATGTGGCCAAGGCTAACCAGGCAGGAAATTGAGATAAATCGCGTAAAGAAGGGCCGAGTATATGCCAGCTGGTTGGAGAATGGACTGGCCTCAAGCAATGTTAAGTAAAAGACAAGAAGTGAGAAATACAGGTAGTACTTTTAGTACTAGCATGTGAGAGCAACAAATCCACAATCCAGAGGCCTATAGACGACTGGTGGCGGGGCTATCGATGCGATCTTCCTAGTGTGGAATGTCGTTGTCCTGGATGCCAAAGAATTCTTCTTTTAGGCTCAGCTTAATGGAAGTTTTCTAGGGACCCTGAGGATGAGAGCTGCAGGACAAGACCAGGGTGTGTATTTGCCTTTGGTTTTGGCTTGAGGGGCCCAAAAGGGGTAAGTGATCTCTCTGGCTATCTCACGTTGTTGACCTTGATCTCGCAGTCTATTCTGAGCTGAGCCCGTCAAACAAGGGCAAAAAAAGAATGCTGAGAATAAGCTCTAAAGTGTGACTAACAAAAAAGCAAGGGAAAAAAAGGGTGCCGGTCAGATACGAGCCCCGGGGAGGTGCAAGTTTCGGGTAAGCGCAGACAACTGCCGCCAAAAAATACAGAACGGCACAGCTGCGCAGACTAGAACGAGCAGTAATAAAAGAAGAACAAGAAGAAGCAGGCAGCAAAGCTAAAAATATAAAAATAAAAAAAAAAAAAAATATAAAAAAGAGGCGCTTGGCAGGTATGCGTAGTACGTCACAGAGAGCGCCAAGCTGGGCAAGGAGTAAGAACAGGAACGTATGGCGATGGCAATCTACAGGTCTGTGATACGGGTGGAAGCGCTGTAGCAGAAATAGCAACTAGAGCCAGAGAGACGGTCAGATAAATATCAGTGCCCTTGGGCTGGGTATAAGCTCCGAAATAAGACTTTTCAGCGCCAAAGAAGAGAATGAAATGGGTTGAGACAGTATTGAGCGTGGGTTTGGCGGTGAGGCGACAATTCTGGCGATGTCAGTTGTCAAGTTTGGTTGGGTGTCAGTTGGTCACGGTGTACAAGGCTGACCCAATCGAAAAGAAAAGGACTGGAATTTAATACAGAAAGCCCGTCAGCCAATAGACTTGTTTTATCCGGCGCCCTTGTTGGCGCGCTGTCTCGGGAAACCTCACAAGACCGGGGGGCGTAAAAATCAGCATTTCAAGCATGAATTTAGTGCTGCTATGGGGGCTTTGCTATGGGGCTAAATTGTGAATTGTCCACTAACGAGCCACTGCAGCTGTGTGGAATGGAGCAGTGGCTATTTCGTGCGTCTGGCCATTTTTCACAATCTTCAGTCGCCAAAAAGCGTGCAGATTCCAAACGCCAGATGATCCTTCACATTTTCACGCCTCTTTTTTTTTTCTTCTTGATTTTCTACGAATGTAAATCAGCCTAGCCGTTAGCTAGCAAAAATAGCGTCGCGACAAGGAGGAAGCAGAAATACACTACCAACCCAGCAAAAAGCCAGTTCACTGTCAGAACAGCAAAAAAAGAGAAAAATGAAAGGACATGTGAAGCACGCTCAGTCTCTGCTGGCGTATAAAAGAATCTATTCACAGCACAACAAGAATCCACACAGCCTGCGCAGGGAGTCGATTTAACGCGCTGTGCAGTAGACCGTGCTTGCTGTTTAGGTGTTTATTTTGTTGTGTGTTTGCCGCCTTGGCCCTGCTGTCTGTTTGTTTATTCCAACTTTGACCCTTGGTCACAGGCAATATCCATGTATGACATGACTGCAGCTCGTTTCTTTTTTAGTGATGTTCTTTTTGACTGTTTTCAACGTCTCGCTTCTCAGTCCTGTTTTGGTTACATCCAATGACGCAGTGTAAGTAGACGTTCTAGCTGTAAGTTGAAGCCTCAAACTGGAATTTGGTACGTCCGTCTGGTTTATTACTGTACGGGACTCTAGAGTCGGACAGAACACAGAGCCACAGGCGAGCCGCAGCGGGAAATCAGTTGGTTCGACCGTCTTTGTGCTGTTGCTCTGGAATACAAAAGGATCACAGAGATTTATGGCATCTGCTACACACAAGGCAAAACAGACAGAACAAACTTCTCTCTCTCTCTCACGCACTCACGCACGCCCACTGTCTAAAATTTACTTTCTGATCACAGCATAATAGCAGAGTGTCATTTCCCGCCCATTTGCCTGAGTTGCTTTGGGCCATACCCTCTATAACGCACCGTTAAGTTGTATTGGAGGCAACGACAGCACAAAAAGTCGCATGTTCTAGAGACGCTCGACCAAAGAACTACTCTGGTGGGATATTAAAAGAAGCCAAGAACAAAATTGGCTAGTGGTTCAGTGGTTGGGGGTCCGAAAAAGAAAATCTGCTTCACAGCGGACGACTTTTCTCGACTCCGGCTCCAGACAAGTCTCTTGTTCAGGTGATTTCTTTTGTCCACGTGAGTTTCCTGATTGAGAGATAACGGCCAGCATGGATATGACATTTTCTTCAGATGCAGACGCCTTAGCATGAACAAATGTCCATTGTGAGTCTAGTCTTCCTCCAGATGTGATTGGCTACGATGTATGTTTCAATTAGTCTTAGCGTACTTTACTATTAAGTCGTCAACTTTTGATATCAAACGTCCCTTGGCACCAACTTGTTTCGATTCTCGAAAAATATCTTTTACCTACTGGTTTTCCTTTTACCTCTTCTCACGTTCTAATTAAAGTGGTCCTCCTTTAGGCGACGGAAAATCTCGTCCGTGACGGTCTAGGTCGTCCCGCTGATTCATCCTCTCGCTACCAGATACTACCACCAGACAGCATAGCCAGTCCAGATTACAGCAAGCCTTGGTAGTGAATGCACCGCTGGTAGTGGAGAATTTTAAATGTTTCAGGAGCGGATATCTCTTCGCGTGCCATTGCTCCAAAATGAGGAGGCAAGAGAAGTCACGAGATGGTACCTCCAACTTACATGGCTTCCATGTGAGGGACTTGTGTATTCATGGCCTCTTGTGGCTTATTCCGCCGTCCCCTAGCTGAGCTATTCTTCTATCACCCGATACCAGTTAGTCTTCATGAACACACGGCATGATCGTCCAGTTCTTCGCGCTGAGGATATCACTCACTAGGTGTTTCATCGTCCAGGCACAGCCGATTCAGGGACAAGCTTACTGGTTTCTGTGTTCAATTCACTGCAAACTGCATATCAAAGTTATCTAAGTTAAACTTAGATATTCCTTTAACCCAATTTAAGTAAATCACTCTCACTTCTACAGCCGCTTGACCTGTCGTCATAAGCCCGTAATCTAGGGTTAGTAGGGTTTTGCTCTTATTTCCCGCTGTCTTTGCAAGCTCTCCAACTACCCTATTTTCACCGCCTGTGCGCCAAACCAAAAATATCTCCGACGCTTCCTCGCCCTATTATTGGCTTTTTAGCCAGTCGCCTCGGTATCCAAATTTCTATTCGGGGTATTTTTCTTCCTTGCTCTTTTATGTGCCGTGATACTTTCCTCTTTCTTCTTCTTCGTGTCAATTGCTCACCCCGCATGACATCAACGACTTTCCTAAAAAGTCAATGCTCCGAGGGACTTTGTAACTAATAATGGATTCCTGGAGAAAGCATGACATGACAGCACCCCCCAAAAGCGACAACGGTAAGACATGCACTGGGCATGCGGGGGAGGGCTACCGGAGAAATACCGAGTGGGCTCTTATTTTCGCGGGAACTGTGGAAGAAGAAGAAGGGTTGGCCGATTTGCTCAGACAACGTCAAGTGACAACGCCGTCGAGGCGCACGAAAAAAAATAACGTCTTGGCCAATCAGTAGGTGTGATATCAGTCGATATCGGCCTGTCATAAATATGGCTTGTCTGATGCCGTGAAGATACTACACAGTAGTAGTAGTATTTGCACTCATGTGATTGAGCAGTGCTGTCGTTGTTCTAAGTTTCAAGCACTAGCCTCCTTCTGTATTTAGGAACTCTCCAGAGACTTCTGTATTCGGTCCCGTCGTTGCATCTGCGCCCCTTTCATTCAAGCCACCAACACACCTGTTTTTCCTTCACTTTAGTTGTGAATTGGAGTCGAATATTGTTCCGTCTTGGATTTCTCTCACATTACTAGGTCATATTATGCATCATCGTCCAACTTGTAGAACGGTTCTGATACTGTAAGTGGTTCTACATTGGCGGTTTTGTCTATATTAACTGGTGCGCTTATATGCCTGCCAAAACATAGGAGACCCCTTAGTAAATTGACCCCTCCGTATACAGGATACTTGCCCAGCTTCAGCGTAGCATCAAAGCCGCGCAAGCCAAAACTTTCCCAATTCATTGCCCCTCTAATATTCTTCCTCGGACACTTTGTTCCATTGTTCGAGTTCACATGTTCCACTTCGTACAATGTCACTAGAGATTACGGTTCCTGTGGAGAGAAAATCTAAGAGTTCCTCGCTCTTGTATAGCTATCAAACATGCGTGAGCCACAAGTCTCAATCGGAAGCAGTTATGTTAACAGGGCGTCTGGCTATACACTTCATCATAAACACTAATATAAGCAGAACCGATCTATTCAGACATACAAATAACCTTGTCCCTGAAAATTGATTAAATACGTAGTAATTGTACGCGTACCCAACTCAAAACACGAAGATTTTACACTATTTAATGTCTGGTAACAGTAACCCTACTAATAACTACATGGTCTTGTGGTCTAGTGGTATGATTCTCGCTTAGGGTTCACCCTAAAGCACAGCTTGCGAGAGGTCCCGTGTTCGATCCACGGCAAGACCCCATCTTTTTAATCTTTTTTTAGTTTAAGTCTACTCTAATTCCGCATGTGAATATACGGCGTCAGGTTGCGTGCTAAGCAGAAAATTTTTGGGCTCCCGATATAGCCAAAGCAGTACTACTCTGTAGAATTAGTAGTATGCAGTACTGAGTCTTGTTTTTCTTCATCGTCGTTTGGAGTTTGTAGAACAAACATTTGAATTTTCTTGTTCAGCTTTTACGAAGTACATTACTAGTTAGCCTTAACCCTACGAGAAGGTTGCACACCGGGGTATACCCGTAACCCCACTTGTGGCGAATCCTTTGAGCATTTAAGCGAATCCTCCATAATCCTTTGTAACGGTTAAAGCTTTGGTAGCTTAGTCGCTACAGTAGCTCGTAGTAACTTTCTAGTAACTTGAGCTTGTGGGTTCGAAACCCATACCGGCCATAACCCACCAGAATTTTCGACTACAATCTCCCTATCACTTGCGACTGAGGGCGTTCATCCATGTGATTGTTTTCCGAGGTGCCTGAAGAAGTGTCTAGTAGATCGTGAGTGGAGCATGCGTGCCCCTCAATCCCCCGTGAAGCATAGCTGAATGTCACCCGGTCAATCTAAGCAACCGTGGTCCCAGATGCAAGTGGCGCCAAACGCCACTGGGGTTTCATCGAAGTTATACATACTAGGTCGTGAACTCGTCCATGATGTTTAGTCTGTGCAGTTGTGAGTTTGGGCTGGAAGGAGGCCGATGAAATTCAACATTTTTGGTATGTATGAAGATATAAGAAGGCTTAATTTTTTATTTATTTAAACGCAAGTCCGTTACCCTACAGCCAGCATAAAGACGGATGCTTTACTCAACTTATAGACTAATCGACGTCGTCAATTTTGTTTACTTATTACTCTGAGGAGCCTAAAGGCTAGAGATAGTGTATATGATATTATTATGCGACGTGCATACGTAGTACATTTGCTGATTCTCTTTTCTAACTCTCCAAGTGTCGAACTACTAGTTGGGGGGGACTAAATGCTCTGCTTATCATAGAAGCCGGCATCCCGGTAGTGAGATTGTAAGTTCGTCGATATGCCTAACGATTTGATGACGGGAAAGTTGTTTACCCGTTTGATCGTCAAGTGCGTTGGGGCAATGCTCTATCTTGACTACAGTTATTGCTACACACCTTATTTTGCGTAAATAAGTGTCTGTTATCAAGTCCATTAGCACTATTTAAAATCTAACAAGGACGATGGACATAGTTTAGTCTACCTGGTTAAGCCTTTGCGCACATCTGTTTACTGTAAACAGCCCAGGAACTATATACTTGATTCCTGCCGCCACTCAGGTCCTTCACGACGTAAATGATCCCAAATGGTACGAGTTTGCCGGCTTGAGCTTGCTAGTGGCGAGGGTCCAACTGAAGTTGACTCAGACTACCGACTTCGAACTGTGAAAGCATCAGGCAGCTCTTCTCGCATGTGCGGCTGTGGCACCTGTCGAAGTCGGTAGAGATTGTCACTATGCAAAGGGAGGAAACAAAAAAAAATGCAGAAACAAAGAAGAGATGGGGACTCGGGGCATAGCCCCCCCAGCGTGGCCTTTGAGTTGAGCTCCGGGTTCGCATCTCAGGATCAAAAGGATATAGGATATGATGAAGTCCCCCTAAATCGGAAATCCGGCGCCCAAAAGGGTTGACGGGGGGGCATGCTGAGCATCCACCCAGGCCAGGTGGTGTGAAGCGCATCAGGCCTCCCTAGCAAGTAGCATACTGGGTGAACTTGTACCAATTGGACTCGTCTACTTTTTATTTTTTATTTTATTTTGCATATTAAATGGCGCTGATATTGATAGATAGCTTAGTGTCGAGGCCAGCTGCTGAAAGTAGTAGTAATAGTTGACTATAAGTCTTTCATACGGTCGCTTTGGACAATATTTCCAGCTGAGTGAGTGTGACGCCCAAGCTTTTGACTTGACGTTGCAAAGTGGATATTCGTTTTGTGCTGCAGAAGTTTGTGCAGGCCCTACCTTGTGAGGTTTATGCAAGTTATAATTGATTGGTATCCACATTTCAAACCAAGGATCAAGCGTCAGCGAGGATGTTTGGTGGAGTAATATTTGGCAACGACGGATTAGTCAATGTCGCGATAACTTCATTCCCCTTCTATGGAGTAGTGCTTTTCGCAACAATACGTAGTAATGAGACAAGATGATTTATATTGGCCATATCGGCTACGTATAAAATAGAATATCAAGTAAAAAAAATCGCAATTGAACAGCCCCTATCGCTCTCTCGAGTGTCCTCTAGTGACAACGATAAATAACAATGCACCAAACCAACTCCTTTCACCCCAACCTAAATACTAAATGCTGAATAACAAAGGAAATAAATCAAACGCAGAGATATGGTTGATTGCTGGACGCGAAGCAAAAATAACCCGAAAAAAAAAGATCACGATAGTGTTCTATGTTGTTGAGGGGTGGAAACGCAGAAAAAGAAAGGCTTTTGGGGAATAACCAATGGCAAAAGAAAGTCGTAAAAAGAAAAAGAAAGAAACGGAAATGCTAGAAAGATGATAACCAAGACAAAAGAAAATGAAAATGAAAAAAAAGAGAAAAGGGAATCCAAGAAAAAGGAATATCACGGGTCAAGGCAGAGTGGGGGAAGAACAAGGCTAAAAGCCAGCTCGCTCATCTGCTCTCCAGGAGCTCAATTCCCGGAACATTCGCGCCAAAGTCAAGAATAAGAATCTTTGGATCCTGTCCCGTGCTAATCAGCCGCCGGTAATCACTGCGCGTGCCCAGAACCCAACTAGAATGAACCGAGTCAAATGAAAACAGGAGCTGCCCGGTTGCCATGTCAAACACACGCATGCTCGTGTCATACGACCCGCTAATCAGCCGGCCCGACACACTGTCAATGTACAGGCTGCGCACCAGCTGCGTGTGGCCCTCCAGCTTGTGCAGACACTTGCCCGTGTGTGCGTCCCAGATGCGAATCTCCTTGTCGTTACCGGCCGATGCCACGTAGCGCCCATCCTCGCTGAACTGCGAGCACGCAAGGCCCTTGGTGTGGCCTTCAAACTCGCGCACTGCCGCGCCCGTCTGCAGATTCCACAGGATCACGCGGAAGTCGCCCGAGCACGAGATAATGCTGTCGCCGCGCATCTGCACCGCGTTGACGGGGCCCAGATGGCCCGTCAGCTGGCGGAGCATGGTGTGTGTGGCGCGGTCCCACACGCAAATGGTTGAGTCCTTGCTGCAAGTGACAATGTGCTTGTCGTCAAAGGCCAAGTCGAGCACGGCAGCTGAGTGATACTTGAGGCGCACAATAGGGTTGTAGTTCTTCTTGGCGTCGTAGATGATACAGGTCGAGTCGGAGGAACCAGTGACGAGGATTTCGTCGTCGTATTGCAGGCACAAAATCGATGCATCATGGTGGATCGGGTAGGAAATCAGGCGTGGCAGCGAGGGACATCTCCGAGTATTATCTCCAACCTTGACGCCTGTGACATGGTGGACAATGTTGCCTTCGCCATCGTGGTGGATGTTGGGGCCGCTGAGCACGGACGGCGGGCCAATCACGGTGCGGCACTTGTAGGTATGCAGGTCCCACACGCGAATCGTGCGGTCGCGAGATCCGGTAATGATTTTGTCCCTGCAATGGTTAGCTTTTTCAACGTTGAACTGGCACACTTGTACAAAAAACTTACTCGTCAGTCTGTAGGCAGTAAATACTGTCCAGATGGCCCTTGAGGAACACCATATCATCAGGAATACCCGTGCTCCAGTTCATATCCAGCCGGGCCTTGGCCTTGGCGACCTTCTCCCAGTCCGTACCAGGAACAACGCGCGGAATACCCCGGCCCGTTCCCGCAGAAATAGGACCGTCCGTAGCAAAGGTGGTGGCCATGCTGCGGAAGAAGGATTCTCTCCACACGTGCGAGTTTCTGGTAGCAATGCACCAACTGCGCGAGACGAGTCTCGCCATGTCCAGGTCATCGCCATCCAGGAGACTGAGAATCATAATGGCCAGCTCCATGGGCAAACGATCAATAAAGTCAACCTTGGCTGGGACATGCGTCAGCGAAAGACGACCCATTTTTTCATCAAAGCCGTAGTCGCCGGCAACCTGGATGCCAATGCCGCTCTCGCGGTCGTTGTCGGAAATGGCAAAGCTGTGACCGGAGGCCGAAGTAGCAGAGTGAGAGTGATCAAGCCGCTTATTAGACCGTCTTTGTGTGACGATGCCAGGCGACATCGGATCAACTACATTGGCCCAGTATTGGTTCTGCATGGCCGCGGCGGCTTTGGCAGCAGCGCCCGTCTTGCGAGGAATAATGGGCGGCTCGCCATGCATGCCGGGAACGGGCAGAGTTGGCGACGGCAGCGGCTGGTCGTCAGTAATGTGTTCAGTGGGCGTGCGCGCATGCAGATGCGAGTGGCGGAAGCTGGCGGCCTGGCGTAGACGCTGCCACGGCTTGGCATTGGCTGAAGTGCTCGGGCGGACGGGCAGCCGGGTGGGTTCGGCAGAAGGGTTTGAAGGAGCGGGGGCTTCGAGGAAGCTGTTGATGCCCATAAAGCCGCGGAACGAGACCGAGGCCCGGCGGAAAGCGGCGCGGATCGACGTCGAGGAGGGGCCGGCAGGGAGGGCAACGCTTTGGCGGCGGCTTTTCGCGGCAGTAGCAGGGGCAGAGATTGGCAGTGTTTGGGGGACAATTTGCTGTTCGGGCTCGGCAACTGCGGACGACGGGGCAGAAGAAGGTATATTGCCAACACTTGTCTGCGAAGCAACGGCCGCGTCGGTCTCCAGCGGAGCGTCGTCTGGCACATCTTTGTTGTGGTGCGACAAGATGCCCAGGCTGAACGACTTGGCGCGCAGACGCTTGGGAATCGAAATGCTGAGGCTCTGGCTGCGGCTGCGCTCCCGACGACTGTTACTGCCGCGACGACCGCTGCTAAATGGGTTTGTCATGGAAATCGGCGGATGTGACCAGTGCGACGACTGGTGCTGGGCCGCCGGCTGCTGGGCCGCCATAGTGAGCGGGCGAGGGCGCGAGGAGCTGCGACCATTGCGGACTCGCGGCGCCATGACAGGGTTGGGGTTGACGTATGAAGCGGGCGGATTGGCAAGAGCCTCGATGATGTTGATGGTCTCGTTGTCGTGATTGTGATTGTGATGGTGGTCGGGGTCGTCGTAAGAGTAGTAGAAACTCGAGGTGGCTGCAGTGTGGGTGTTGCGGCCGCCGTAGTTATAGGGCTGGCTCTCAGTGGCATTTCCAGCGCTAGTGGCATTTCCAGCACTATCACTGGCACTAGGAGCGCTGTTTGTGGCAACTGAAGAGGAGGCGGCAGCCGCGCCAGGGGCTGTTGAAAAGACGTTCATTTAGAGCGTCTGTAGTACACAAAGAAAATGACCAAAATCGCAGATTAGATTATTAGGAGAGATTCGGAGGCGTTTTTTTTGCGTTTTTCTCTCTACCTTGTAAAAGTAAGCGAATCGACCGCCTAGAAAAATATGTCGAATGGATTGGCTCGCAAGAAAAGAGCAGAAACAAATGACGATAATCGGAGAACAATCGACAGAATTAAAACAATTAGACAAAATAGATAGAAAAAGAAACCAGAGCGCCGTCGAATCAAGTCAGGCCAGACGAAAGAAGAAAAGAATAAAGAAGAAAAGACGAGAACAAGAAGAGAAGAAAAAAGAAGAAAAAAGAAAAGAAAAGAAAAGAAAACCTAGACTGTGATGCACCAGGGCTTGAGGAGATGAAAGTAGAATAAAAAAAAAGGCGTATTTTGCGTCTGTGTTCGCGGTGTAGGGAATTAAATTGAAAATTGTATCGAATTGCTGGGCTGCAGGGGTGTAGCCAACAACAAGGCACAATAATGGATGGGTCTGTGGACGACTAAAATGCAGTTCTGTGTAGAAACAGAGCAGAGCAAAAAAGCCCGGGAACAAAATGGAAGAAACAGGGGCAACCGCGATTTGACTGACACACAGACCTCAAGATGTCAATGTTCACAATAAGGGTTTATTGTAGCGGAAGTCCACTGTAAGAGACCAGAAATGTAAGAATAAGATGTAAGACTCAGAATACCATAAAGAAGAGACGCAACTTATTGTAGCCACGGGATGATCGTCACAAACAAAGAGCAAAGATTCCAAAGTTCAGCTGTTGATTTCCAGGGGGGCGTAGCGGGCTATTTATTGCAAAGCTGGATGCTATGGCCCAATACCGAATCTGGGGAATATGCCTGTACCCACTGCACTAGAGACTTACCGAAGAGTTGCCCGCTCAGAAGGTGGGCTCCGTAATTTGGGGCCAGTCCGAACACTATTCCGCAGCGAGACTAGACTTGGTGCTAAATCGTTACTTGCCTGTACTTGGCTGGCGACGCCGGGGATCGAAACTACAGACAAGTCTAAAAGCAGGCCTTTAGTGAATTTACGGTTGAATTCACAAAGCTTGTCCATCTAATCCCTCTTAATTTTGTTCAGCAAACGCCAAAACGATAGAGTGCTACAACTTGGACCCTCTCAGTTGCTCCTCCCGAGTATCAAGCTCGGTAACGCTCCCAAAACGTACAGGGAGAATAAGCTCAGCAAATCACGATGGAGAAGATCGCTTCTTATGCTTTTATGCCTGTCCTCTTATCCTATTCTGTCACTCTCCCTGCTGAAACGTGAGTAAGCTGCACGCCGGCCTCGATTTGTGATTGATGTTATGTACATGCATGTCAACGGATTCTGACATGCACCGGAAGGGAAATGCTAATTCGATTGGTTTCCTCTCCTGTCTCACTGAATAAAGCACAGTCGCTTATCAGTTTTGACCTAGATCTTTGACGATTGAAATCTGTACACTGTAAGGTAAGTACTGTGTACGCAGACGCAGTAATGTCAAAGGGTGGTCCTTATGTAGAAAAGCCAAACATCTCAAATCTGCAAGGCAAAGTTTTAGGTGGCAAATGTACAGTACACAAGGTGAAAACTTTTCCTGGCTAAATACGGAGTACAACCCAATAGGCGCGCAAAATTTTACGCAGCACATGCAAACGGACCTTCCGATTGGGAATATGCTATCCTGAGACCTTGGAAAATACTGAGTACTCAGTACTTACAAACGTAAGTACTACTACGTAGTAGCAGAAGCAAAGCAAGAGAATGCAAAACAAAGGAGCAAGTGGCGATAATTGACGAGCGGTACCGCCTTGGCAACATGGAGGTTGTCTTGTGTCGAGATAATTAACCCTATACCGGGGTTTATCAAGAACTGCCGCGACATTAAGCGTTAATTTCGACAACCAGAACTGCCGTGGATCCCATTTTCTGTTGCACTGGGCCTCTCAAAGGCTCATAAACCGCCCAAATGGGATGCACCACAATGCCAAAAATACACAGACGCCGTCGCGCTGGTTGAAGATGCTGTTTCCAAACAGAGCAAGCCCTGATTTATTAGGGGGAGTTGAAAGTCCATAGACATAATAATAAAAGCCTGTTCTGATGCAGGGCACAATGACAGCATTGACGATCTCATGCACAAAGTCGTGTCAATTAAAGCATTTGTTCTTTCGCTTGACGTGTCGAAGAATAAAAGTCTTAGGGGGTTTGCGGAGAAGCCGCTTTACGCGGAAAGGGTTATGTCCAGGGTTCCACCCTAATACATAGAAGCTAGGGTTGAGCTGTATAAGTGAACCTTCCATTTGCATCAACCCGACCCAGCCCACATAACTCAACGGCGGAAGGCACTACAGATTCTTCACCAAACCATCATAATATAGACAGTAGACTTGAATTTAACCGAACTATCAATTTTCAGCTTTGACATGCCGTGAATGCTCAATGACTCGATGGTGACCTCACCCGCCCAAAACCCCTCAAAACTCCCGTTTCCGGAAAGGTTCAAGAACAAGCGGCAACAATTGACTCTAATTCGCCTCTCGGCACAGCATCAGCGCGCAGACTCGTGGTCTACAATAGAAAAAAATGACGTACATAGCCACGAACGACAGTCTATAAATTGACCGTCTTCGAACGATGAGACTGTTGTCTTTGTCTTCATCGCAATTGACGCATGCTCTCAACTATCTATACCTTAATCAACCTAATTCAACTACAATCTATTCATAATGCCGTGCTTTGGTGGCGATGATGATAGCATTCACGACGGGACTTCAGGTCCCAGCGAGCGGGTGCCCGAGGCCGTCCACGCAGCCAACGCCGAGAAGCTGCACACCTACAACATGTATCGAGCTCTGAAAAAGGGTCACATGCCTGCTACAGCGCAGATTCTCGAGTACCTCGAAGCCATCCAGAGTTCTGATGTTCTCACCGATGAGGAAGGTCTCAGCCAAGATGGCCGCGTTTTATTGCGTCTGTTTCGGCGCTGGCTTTCGCAGGCGTCTGTTACAATTGGCAAAAAGAACAACAAGGACCAGCTCCAGGACTTTATCTGGTACGCCCGCTATGCTGACATGAGCGGCGGGAAGAGAGCCATGATGGCGGCTACGGGGGCCAAGAAACGGGCTGATACAAAGGTTGCCTTCGAGAGCAGCCGGACTGTCATTAGCACGATTATTGGCAACTCGGACTTCCGCGAGCTTATCGCTGACCTGGCTACGTTTGCTCGTGAGGTTCTGGGAGACACCAAGAAGGCCATCCGCGAAGAAGCCAACGACGCTAATGAAGAGCTACTCGACCTCGATAACGGCCGAATCAAGAACACTGAAAACCCCAAAGACTATGCCTCATCCTCTTGCTCCTCGACCTATTCGCACAGTGACTTTGATCCTGACCACCGCTTCGACAAGGCCAACGCTGAACCGTCCAAAGACCCGGATCACCCTGCTGTGCATTTTGATGGCCGTCCCATCAGCCAAAAAAAGAAAAACCAGTCACATGAGGGCTTTCACCATCCCGAAAGCTATCCCGACCCAGAAGCCGCTTTTCTGGATGAACGCCAGGCAGCTGCCGAACTCGACAAGCACCCTGATTGCCCCGGATGCCGCGAGGAACTCCAGATGGCGCAGGTGCATTCCCAACAGAAACTTGGCCACAACAGAGAGCGTAGTTCCTGGTCGTCGAGCTCGATTCAGGGCGTGCCGAGCATCGAAGTCACTGCGCCACTGGAAAATCAGGATACGGACGACACGAACGGAATTTCGAATACGTCTCGAAACAGAAAGCAGAAAAAGGACCGCGAGGCAGCGCAGCTAGCCGAGTTCGAAAATGAAGCTGATACGCCCCATGCCGAGCATCAGCTTGAGCAGCCAAGCCAGTCTCAGCAGACACCGCCTCACAACCCCATTTCAGAACAGCCGGAGGGATCGTTGGAGGCTCAGGGTGTTACTGCGGACGAGATTATAGCTGCTGAGGATAGTGCCCACCCTTTTGCCCCGGCACCACCCGAGAAGACCGGAGCACAAGACGAGTACTGGGAGGTTGCCGAGGATCAGCAGCAGAAGCAGCGACGGGAGCGGGGGCAACAAGAGCCTCAGCAGCCCCATGGCCAGCAAGTCCAGGGTCAGCAGACTCAAGGCCAGGAGGCCCAAGAGCTGTTCCATGACATACAGTCTCAGGGCCAGGAAAAGCTACAGCAAGCTGGCCGACAGTCGCAGCGCCTTGTCCACAAAGCCAAATCCAAAGTCGCCGACACCGCTGATAGCGTCGCCAATGCCACCGACCCATCCACAGTACCCTCCTCACAGCTCCGCAAGCCCTTTGGCAGTAAAGATCCCAATGCCGCCGCCGATATTGCCGCGCAGCACACGGTGCGTGCAGGCAAAAAGGTCAAGGAGGCCGCCGTCAAGCGTGCTCATGGAGATACTGGAAAGGCGCTGCGTACGCGTATTCAGCGACTGATTATGTCACTGCGCCAGCAGAATACATACGACTCGGCGGCGCACACGATTTCGCATCTGCTTCGGCAATATCTCCAGACGTATGGGCGTGCGGTTGACGAGGCGGTTGACAGCGTCGACAACAATATCGAGACGAACGATGAGATGCAGTTGGCCTTCAAGGCGCTGTGGTCGTTTGTCTCTGGGCTGGGCGATTCACGGAAGTGGGCCAAGGCACAGCACGAGTTTGACAAGGCTGTACGCATTGGCAGCGACGAGACGAGTCTGGAGTTGATTGCTGTGCGCATCAGCGAGATGGTGGAAGACATGCTGACGAAGCCCGAGTTCTTTGATAACCCCGAAAAGCGCTTCGAGGAGCTCAAGGATGAAACCATCAACATGGCACCGGGACTGGGTGATGCGATGCTGGAGATGCTGGCAGCCACAGGCGAGGCGTTTTCTTCCATCAGCCACGACCCGGAGCTTAGGCAGCTGACCAAGACGAGCAGCCAGATTGTTGATCTGGTTTTCCCCGAAGGCCAGGGCTTCAACTCCTCGCTCCTCTCCGACATGGCCAACAGCGCCATTCCCATTCTCTTCTCCACGATCCAGCACATTCCCATTCCGCGCCTGGAAATCAGCACACCAGAAATCGACCTGCTTCTTGAAAACCTAATCCTCGAGCCAGGCCGGTCCGTCGGCGGCTCGTCCTTTTTCCCGCATGATATTGCCATTGAAAACATACTCAGTCTGCGCATGGCCAAACGCAACCGCCGCGCCCTGACGCGCACCATGGGCGGCATCACGATAGTCGCGCGCGGTATCTGCATGAAGGCCGACAATGTTGGCTACTGGCTGCACGTGCACAAGGGCCTCGCGCAGTTCCACGATCAGGGCCTGGCGTCGTTTGCCGTCGACGGCACGGGCATGGACGTGGTTATTGATGCAGACGTATACAACGACAAAACCGAGATCCTGGCCGTTCGACGCATCAGCGTGGTCGTGCACGAATTTACGTACAAACTGCGCGCCAGCAAGTTCTCGTGCATCGCCACGGTGCTCAAGCCGTTGTTGCGGCCCATCCTCAAGGCCACGCTAGAGACGCAAATCGAGAAACTCATCCGCGATAGCATGGCCGACTTGAACCTGGAGCTGGTGTTTGCGCGCGAGCGGCTGCGTGCCGCCAGGGCGGCCAAGGCCAAGAATCCCGGCACGTTTGTGCGGGCCGTGTGTGCGAGACGGCACCGCGACAAATCTGACGTGCATACGCGGGTGGGCGTGAACCAGCCGGGCAAGGGCGTGTTTAAGGGCCGGTATGCGCCGGGCAGTCTGGCACGGGAGTGGCATGCGGACCAGGTGCGCAATCGGACCGAGGACAATGAGTATGGATCCGACGGGTGGCGGACGGATTTGTTTTCCCGGGGCAGACGAGGACAGGCGAGTATGGCGGGGAACAGATGGGGATAGCTGTGTAGAGGGTATATTAAAGCAGATGTAATTCAAGAGATCAAAGAAAAGCAGAAAAGAAAAGGTTATGAGTAGCATTAAAGCAGGTGTAATTCAAGCAAAAAAAATCAGAAAAGTAACAGTTATGAGTAGTATTAAAGCATATAGTAATTAAAGGCACACTAAGAAAAGAAAGAAAAAGAAGAAAAACAAGTCTAGTCTAGTGCTTCCCCTCCGGCTCCATGCTCTCCCGAAGAATCTTGACCTGCTTCTGCATCTCATGCCAGAGAACATTCTTGTTCAGCTCATCACGATCCTCGGACGAGCCGCGGCCCTTTCGCTTCCGACCATTCTTGTCCTCCCATCTATGGCCAATGAGCACATCAACCCAGCCATCCGATTCGTCTTCGCTGTCACCTCTAACCGACACGCTCTGCATCTTGTCCTCTAGAGACGGCGTCTTATCGTCGCGGCGCACAATGGCCATCAGAGCAGCCACAAAGGCTTCCTGCATGTAGGCATAGCTAAAGTCCTTTGTGATGCCGGCAACGGCACGGCATAGAGCGTCGGGGAAGACCACATCGTTGCTGTGGCTGGCGCTGACTTTGCGTTGCCAGTATTTACAGTAGAGAACGCGCTGGGCCCCGTTGGGGTTGGGAAAGAGGTACTTTCGATCAAAGCGAGAGGGGCGTTGCTGAATCTGTTAGTACTAAAGTGTGAAATGAGAGAGAGAGAGAGAGAGAGAGAGAGAGAGCGCAACTTACGGAAATGCCGGGATCCAGACGCTCAAGATGGTTCGTGCTGGCAACCATGAAAATGCCATCATTGGCCTTGAGTCCATCAACTTCGTTGAGGAAGTAACTGCGTACACCATCCGTGATGAGACTGTCAATGTCCTCAAAGATCAGATAGCACGGGGCGTGGCGACGGGCCATGCTAAAAACCTCCTTGATGGCAGCCTCAGGGCCGGACCACTGTTGTTGTTAGCTTTATTTCATACCAGTTTGAAAGGCAGAAAAACCTACCGTGACCAAATTCCGCACGTACACCGTGGGAACCGGCTGGGCGCGCGTGTACAGCGTGTGCATCATGGCCTTGATGCTAATCGTCTTGCCATTGCCCGGCGGCCCATAGTAAATCACGCCGCGTTTCCACGGCACGCCCAGTTCTTTGTAGCGATCGGGCCCGTCAAAAAAGGCCTCGTGGTCTTCAATCAGCGCAGCCTTCATGTCCTCTTCGAGAATAACCGCGCCCCAATCAGCGCGCATCACGCTCTCGTACAGGGCCTTGCTGCGCGTCCACCCGCCATTCTCGAAAATCAAGACGGCGTCATGAATCTCGTTCTGGAACTGCGCGGCCGCAAGGACCAGCGCATCCGTCACGACGCGCTCCGGGCCCAGCAGATACGCGGTGCGCTGCGCCGGATACGCACCGCTACCGTCACGGCCGTCGACAATAAACAGCACAAATTCCATGCCGTTCCACGTGTACGTAAAGCGGTCAAAGATGACGTCATCGGCCAGCTCACCGCTCTGGCCATCCAGCCGCTGCTCTGGCGGCACATACACCTTCCAGCGATGCGACAGTGTCTGCGAGCCAATGGGCAGCTTTGCGCGCTCCGTCGTCTCCTCGCCGTGCGGGCCGCTGGACGGAGCAGGCGAGCCGCTGCACACTGAGCATGTGGCGTTGCCGCTGCTGGCATAACTCAGCAGGTCACATGTCTGCTGCGGCACAATGGCCAGATACTTGTCGGGAAATGAGGAGCGTAGACTACGCGCAATATGCAGATCAGTGTTAACGCGCGGGGCCGCCGAGTGCGTCAAGTACGCGGCCGACACAGAATCGAACCAAGCCGGTGTGCTCATGGCGGGTGCGTGGGGACGAGGCGGGACGGGGGTGGGGCGGGGGGAGCACGGATTCAGAGCGTCGGGGTTAGGGATGGTGGCGGAGGTGGCGGTGGGAGTGGAGCTGGCGGCGGCGGCGTATTTGGCGGTAAGTGGGCCAATGACAAAACCGGAACCAGAGGTGTTACGGGCGGACACGCGGCGCTTCGTAGGTGCAACGGTGATTGAGTCGGAAGAATTGACCGCAGGTTTAGCAGGCTGTTCACCAGACATGATGGGCAAAAAGGGGGATTTTTTATTTTTAAAAATCGCTAAGTAATTGTTGGAGACGAGCTCAAAATAAAATAAAAAAAATACCGCGCGATTAATTGCGCTGAAATTTAGCAGCCAAGGAAAGAAAATAAACAAAAACTGCACTGATGACTTGGCGGTCTGGCCTGGGCTGTTTTCTCGTCGTCTGTCGGTTTGGGGGGG
>LKBB01000149.1:2348-18666 GCA_001513885.1 Thielaviopsis musarum
GGGGGGGGGGGGGGCTTACTATGGGATAGACGGTAGCGAAGCCGCGCGTCACCGTCAGCCAAGAGTGGAGGTCCATGATTGTGATGATTTTTTTTTCGCTGTGTATGTTCTGTATATTGTTCTTGTTCTGCATATACCGTGTTTGTTGTTGAGTGTTGTGGACTAGAGTAACACAAGCACGTGCACTAACCCTTACGTCACGTGTGGAATTACCAAACCTGAACCCTGTCCAGTGGTCTGAGCAACGCAACGTCAACATCGTACGTTTTATCCTTTTACGTTCTTGGGTTTTTCCTTGAAGAATGGAGCGAATAAGAATACTAGTAGTAGTTAAAACCGGAGCTCCCCCTCCCTAGCATACGAGTCCGTCGTACGATTCGTTTCCGTTACGTCACTTTTACTACCTACAATTAAAAGGCTCTTTATTCAGCCCGGGCTTATAAGTGAGTGAGTGAGTGAGTGAGTGAGTGAGTGAGTGAGCGATGCATGAAATTGAGATGTCATGAGCAAAGAAAGAAAACAAGACTAGTCTAATCCTGTCGTCTCGCAACCACTGTTTCTTTTTTTTTCTTTATTAATGGAAATCAGGCCATTTGACCATTTGATCTTTTTCTATTGGTTATTTTCACACGTGCTACTAAAAGTACACAATCAATACTATGTAACTAAACTGACGTGACTAGCGGAACAGCCGAGTCACTGCTTACCAAGCACTGTCCAAGTTGACAATGATATTCTTTCCACCTGTTGGCCTTTCTGCCTTTTTGCCTGTTGGCCTGTCAGTCTTTCTGCCTGGTTCCTGGTGCCACTAACAAGTGTGCTATCCGGAGAATTCCGGGTCCTTGTATAAAAGCCCCATCTCCTCTCCCTTTTCCTTTACTTTTCTTCTCTCTCCATCTCCATCTCCATCTCCATCTCCATCTTCATCTCCATCTCCATCTCCATCTTCATCTCCATCTCCATCTCCATCCAGCAAACATCAACAATCAACAAACATCAACATGCCCGTCACCACCGCCCAAGCCGCCCTCGTCAAAGCCACCATCCCCCTCCTCCGCCAACACGGCGCCCTCGTCACCACCACCTTCTACCGCACCCTTCTCGCCGCCCACCCACAACTCTCCTCCATCTTCAACTCCGCCAACCAGACCAACGGCCGCCAGCCGCGCGCCCTCACACACCTCATCCTCACCTTTGCCGAACACATCCACAACCTCGCCGACCTGGCCCCCGTGCTCGAGCGCGTCGCCCAGAAACACGTATCGCTGGCCATTGCCGCCGCCGACTATGCCCTCGTCGGCGAATTCCTACTCAAGGCTTTTGCCGCCGTGCTTGGCCCCGCCGTCTTCACGGCCGAAATCCACGACGCCTGGGCTGCTGCCTACGGCGTGCTCGCACACATGTTGTCGTCGCGCGAGGCTCAGCTGTACAAGTCGTTTGAGCCATGGACTGCCTTCCGCCCCTTTCGCATCCTGCGCAAGGTGCAGGAGACCCACTGCCCTCCGCACGTCTACTCGCTGTACCTAGAGCCCGAGGACCGTGTGCCGCTGCCCGATTTCCTGCCGGGCCAGTACATCTCGCTGCAGATTCCCGTCCAGGGCCACGCGCCCATCACCAAGCAGACGCGCCAGTACTCGCTGAGCGACCGCCCGCGCCCCGAGTACTACCGCATCACGCTCAAAAAGGAAATCGACCCCACCACCAAAGAAGAGGGCATTGTCAGCAGCGCCCTGGTCGACCACTACAACGTCAACGACATTGTGCAAGTGAGCCACCCGGCCGGCGAGTTCTTCATTGACGTGCACCAGCACAGCAACACCGCCTCGGTGCCGCTAGTGCTGATTTCCGCTGGTGTCGGCGTCGCCCCCATGATGAGCATCCTAAACACCATCCTGACGCACGTGCCGCCACCCTCGTCCTCGTCGTCTCGCGCTGCATCTCGCGCTGCATCTCGCGCCGCATCTCGCACTGCCTCGTCGCAGCGTTCCGCCAGCCCTGCCGCTGCTGACCAGACCAATCTAACACCCACCGACACATCGCTGCTCAGCGTCACATCGCGGTCCCCTGCAAGCCGCGACAGTGCTCTGACGACATCAACCACAGCCTCGTCGACAGCCTCGGTAGCCCCGATCCGGCCCATCACGTGGATCCATGGCTCGCACAACGACGCGCCCTTTGACATTTACGTGCGCAGCATCGCCCACTCGCGGCCCGACTTCCACGCCACCATCTTCAAGACCGTGCCGGCTGACGGCGACGTGCGCGGCATCGACTACAACTTCCGGGGCCGCATCGACCTGAACAGAATGTCCGACGACGAGCTGCACTTGCGCCACGGCAGCACAGAGTACATGGTGTGCGGGCCCGAGCAGTTCATGTATGACGTCAGAGATGGATTGGCGGCACGTGGCGTGGATCGGTCGAGGATCAAGTGCGAGTTGTTTAATACGGGGGATATGCTGGCGGCGAAGCAGGAGATTTAGTTGGCTGTAGGACGGTGTTGAATGTGTTGAAGATGCAGGATGGACTATTGTTGAATGTGTTGAAGCTGTATTATATGTTTAGTATAGACTGTAATGTTAGACTCTTCTCTTCTCTCTCTCTCTCTCTCTCTCTCTCTCTCTCTCTCTTCTCTCTCTTCTCTCTCTCTCTCTCTTCTCTCTCTCTCTCTCTTCTCTCTCTCTCTCTTACTCTTACTCCCTCTTACTCTTACTCTTCTCTTCTCTCTCTTACTCTTCTCTCTCTTACTCTTCTCTCTCTTCACCTCTCTTCTTTCGCCTCTCCCCCCAACTCCGCTAGCCGCCGCTTCCACTCGTCCACCTGCCGCAGCCGCACATCCAGCTCCTCCTTTTCATCCTCCAGCTTCAGCCGCTTCTCCGCATCCAGCCTCGTAAACACATACTGGCCCTGTCCGTCAAACTGCAGAATCCACGAATGATACTTCCACAACGACCGCCTGTGTGACACCGTCAGCAGCGTTATGTCCAGCGCCTTGGCACCCTCGTACATGGCCCGCTCCACGTCCAGCGGCACAGATGACGTGCACTCGTCCAGAATTGCGTAGCGCGGCGAGTGGTAAAACAGCCGCGCCATCGCCATCCGCTGCTGCAAGCCCGCCGAAAGCACTTCGCGCCACTCGGCCTCGGCATCCCACCCAGTCTCGTACATGTCCACCAGATGCGCCAGTTCCAGCTTCTGCAGAATGCGCAGCAAGTCACCGTCCGTCACGCCGCGCGTCGCCATGCGCGCCGGGCTGTCGGGGTAAATTACTTGCTGCCGGAGCGACCCGCGCGACAGATACGGCCGCTGCGGCAGGTAGAAAATGTCTGTAAACGGCGGCTTGTGCACCGTGCCGCCGTACACCGGCCACAGACCGCCCAGGATGCGGAACAGCGACGACTTGCCGCAGCCGTTGGGCCCGACAACCAGCAAGTGATCGCCCGGCGACAAGTGGAACGACAGTGCCGGAACCAGCACGTCGCCGTTTGGCGAGATAATCGGCACGTCCTCAAAAATTATGTCTGTGTTTTCCACCACCGTGCCCCTGCCGCGCAGCACCGCCGCATTGTCTTCGGTGCCCGAGCTCGACACCAGCTTCTTCTCAAAGTGGCCCGCCTTGATGTCGTCCATGACATCCAGCAGCGACGCCACACGCGAAGTGTAGCCCGCCAGCTCCATCACCTCACGGTACGAGAACATGATGCGGCCAAAGGCGTCCGATGCCGACAGCAGCATGCGACGGTTGGTCACAAAGGACTCGGTGCGGTCGCCTATTGAGCTTACATCGCCGCCGCCGCTATTCGGAAGCTTGACAAACACTGGCACACTGCACAGCAGCAGCCCCAGCGCGCCCCAAAAGTACTTGATGACAAAGTCTTCCATGAAGCCGTGGTACAGCCGCCGGCGCAGAATGTAGTTAACGTGCTTGATCAGCGTAAAGTAGCCCTTGTCCAGTGTGTCTTTTTCGACTTCGTGGCCGGCGTACAGCGCCACTTCTTCGCAGTGGTCAATCAGGCGCGAGTGCTGGAAGCGGAATTCGCCCTCTAGACGCGCCTCGTCGGCCACATACTTGCCAAATGGCGGCGTCAGCATGCGCATAATGTTGGCCGAGAGCTGTACGAGCAGCGACATGAAGATGACGCCTTCGCTGCCGACACTCTTGGAAAGTGAGTACGTGTAGATGCTCTGTTCTTGTTAGTTTTTTTTTTTTTCGTATCAGGGATCATCCCGGTTGCGGCCATCCCGGCTGCAGCTAACTCACCATGTCGAGAATCGGCTTGGCCAGATTACTGTAAAGCTCCGACAGACTGTTGCTGAACTTGGCCACGTCGACGGCAATCAGCTGGTCGGGGTTCTTGATGCGATCGTCGAGCGCTGTGATGCCATAAAACGTCATGGACGAGAGGTATTTGTCGTGGATAAACTGCGTGAGGCGTGTGCGGTAGCACAACGAGAGCTGGGCTTGATGCCAAGAGAGCTGTTTGTGTTAGCTTTTATATATATGCTACAACCTAAAAATAAAAAAATAAAATTTAAAAAATAAAAACTTACCATGGAATTCGTAAAAGTCGCTGGCACTGCAATCAACATCCAGCCCATGATGCGGCCCACAAACTCTCGACCGTTGCCCTTGACCAGGCTCTTGACAATGGCTCCATCCATGGCCGCCACCTTGAGCGAAATCAGCGTGCGCACAATCAAAAAGAAACTATGGCTAATCAGCAGCCTTGTTTCTCTACTCTTCCACCCGGGCACCACAATCTTGAGCAGCCGCAACAGCGACCGAAAAAACTCTCGATTTAGCTCGACACGGCGGCGTTTTGGCGGGGCGCTGCCCGACTCATCGAGAGCGACCGTCGACTTTGCAGCGTCCGGGACCGACTTTTTCTGGGCCTGGATGGCATGGCGAACACGGTTGATGAGCGTGACAAAGAGCGAGATCCAGACGGCAGTCGAAATGCGGCTGCGGTGCTTGAGATACAATGACGACAGTTGGGCGACAATTTGGCGGGCGGTTTTCTCGTGCGAAACCAGCTTAGACTGGGCGGCCATGCTGCTGATTGAATGAAAATCAAATTTGGATAGTCATTAACAGAGATAGCATTCATTCGAGTTTGTTCAGGTAGTAAGTAAACATTCACTCGAGAGTCAGATTCATATAATCATCAAGGCATCAAAATAAAATCATCAAGGAACAAAGCGTCAAGAGCGAAAAGAGAAAAAGGAAAAATAAATGCAAAAACATCGGCCCATGATAACAAATGTCAATCAAAATGCCTCCGGATTAGCTTCTGATTGACATTCCTTTGCGACTCAGACTTCAGTACAACCGAGGAAAAATAGAGGGACAAATAGAAAAGAAATACAGGGAAGAAAATGCATGCACAGTAGAAAAGGTGCAACGGTGAATGAAAACGCTTAGCCGGAAAGGAACCGCGGCCGATCGTTTGTTTGCCTTGCAGCCAATAAAAAGCCTGCATTTACTAGGCCAGCCCCGCTTTGTGCTGGCAAGAGACAAGTTCGCCAAGGTAAGTCTGGGGAAAATATGGACATGGGTCTAGTTTTACAGAGCATTGTACTAGTACTTGTGGTGTGATAAGATAAGAAACGCATTTTAGCTTGGGCGGTCAGCGTCGGTGAGACCTGCGTTTAGTGCTTGTACTAATCAATGGAAAAACGCGGTGTGGCGTCGCGGGGCAAATTTTAGTGGAGGGGGGTCTTTTTTTTAACATTTATGACTTTTTTCTACTCTAACGTGACTTTTTTTTCTTGCCGATTTTTGCTTTTGCTCTCGCCCAATATCTCTACGCAGCAAGCAAACCAAAATGACAGACGACGACATTGTGGTGTACGACGAAATCGAAATCGAGGACATGGAGTTCGACGAAGCCCTCGAAACCTACTTTTACCCGTGTCCATGTGGCGACCGCTTCCAGATTGCCCTGCTGGATCTGCACGACGAGCAGGACATTGCCGTGTGTCCGAGCTGCAGTCTGATGATTCGCGTGATTTATGACATGGTGAGTTTAAGCTGCTGGGCTTTACTGGCTGGCTTTACTGGCTGGCTTTACAGTGGTTTAGACAAAGACTGACAATACCCAGGAAAATCTCCCCAAGATTGACGGCTGAACGACGCGACAAACTTTATTTGCATCAAACTGCCAAAAACTAGACGACTCATTCCAGTGGCTGAAACTCAACCCCCAAAACGCTAAAACCAAGACTGTCATGTGATTGCACATGTCAAAACTCGACACTCGGTTTCACAAAAAGACCCCAAAATATACCAAAGATACCCCCATAGATATCATAGATATAACCATGTATTAAAATGTCACCATATAACCCAAACACCGACTTGAGCTTCTTTTTTTTACAATACGCACCTACATGACCGAAAAACAAGACCCAAAAACAAGACTCAAAAACAAGACCTAAAAAAAAAAGCCTCTAAATAACTCTACCGCACAACTCCTTGCGCTTCGCCGAAAAGTCTTCATACAGCGAATTCCACAGCCTCCGCTCCGGACACTCCTCCTCGCCCCGCGGACACTTGGGCTGATGCTTCTGCTTCAAGCTGGGCATCATTTTCTTCCACGGCTTAGGCACCGGCCAGTCTGAAAAGTGCACCATCTTGGCCTCGTTGTACGCCGCCACCGCATCCCACTTCTCGTCGGCGCTGCCCAGGTAGCGCGTGTGGTCGGTGCTGCGGAACTCGGCCGAGAGCATGTCGTAGCCGCGGTGGGGCAGCACCACTGCGCTGTTGCGGTACAGCGTGTTGACGATTTCCATGTCGTATTCATTGCTCGAGCCGTCCTTGATGGAGCGCATAATGCGTGCAAACTCGGCCTGCGACGGCGTGACTAGCATCAGTTGTGACGAAAGTATCTCCTTTTCCGGGTACAGCCAGTAGGCGCGCGGCATGGCCATCGGGGCTGCTGGCGCAAAGAATAGCTCGTCCATGTGCTTCAAGAGGAGAGAGTCGCTGTCGATGGATAGGATGCGCGCGTATTGCGTCTGGTTGAAGACGAGAAGCTTGGTGAAACTGTCGGCCCAAGTGGCTTGATAGGGTTAGTATAGGGTTGATGCACAAGGTTACGTAGTGATGGGAGGTGACGTATGCAGTGAATCCGAGGGCGGGTGCAACGTCAAATGGGCTGACGTAGGGAGAAGAGGGAAAAGAAGAGAAAGAAAAAAAAAAAAAAAAAAAAAAAAAAAAAAAAAAAAAAAAAAAAAAAAAAAAAAAAAAAACTCACAGTCAGCCGTCGACTTGTGCTGCACCATAATTGGTAACAGCTTTACTCCGTACTCATCACGCGCCTTCATCAGTAACTGCGCCTCGATCATGTTGTGTGCGTCAGTCGCATCGGGCGCCATCATCTCGCGCGGATACATCATCAGTCTGTCTGCCTTGCTGCCAGTTCGCTGCAGCGCCTCGAAGAACATGATGCTGTTGCACAGATACACGGCATTGGTGACGTACTGCGCATAAGCAAAGCGCGACCAGTCGGTGTTGATTGGCGCCGGCGGGAATTCCACCTGCTTCGGAGGTTCCTGGATGGCGGGCGCGGCCGGAGCCTCGGACGAGGGAAAAGTCACTTCGACCGATGGCACGGGGATGCGCGAGAGGGCGGCGGCAACGCGGGTATCGTAGATGAGCAGGGTGGTGAGTAAGAGCAAAAAAAGGAGCGTGATCCAGCGAGAAGGCCGGGCGAAGAAGGACCGCAGGGCGGCGGGATTGACGACGCCCATGGTTTGGAGGATTGTAGTTATTAGGTTATTGGGTCGACTGTTGTTTGTGTTGCGTTCGCTATATAATTGTCAGCGTGTGGCTCGAAAAAAAAAAAAAAAAAAAAAAAAAAAAAAAAAAAAAGGCCCCAAGACTAAATGGTGAAGAAAAGAATTTGTGACAAGCCACAAAAAAAGAAAGAAAAAAAAACCGGCATCTCATGTCAGCCAACCGAGCGGAACATAAAACATGGTCTATGCTAATCAGGAACCCCTCCAAGCTTTTAATACGCAAAAATCCGGGGGCTATTTTTATTTAATATTCGACTTGGGCTTTGGAAGGAAGCGCAATATCCGCTGGTTCTGTCGGGAAAAAAAAGAAGAAAAAAAAGCCACCCCCGAGAAATGGTTAGCTATTTTCGACAATATTGTGTTTGAATCATTTCTACGCAGACGCAGTATGCAGAACGGTACGCAGCACATAGTACGCCGGTCGGTGAAGGGAAAAACGCAAAGACCGTCTCTAAAAAATGCAGTGGAGACCGACTGAAAAACGCAGGTTTTAGAATGCGTTCTGTTGGACCAGACAGCCTGACGTGGACGACACACTGCAGAAGCGGGCTCGCTTGAGCAAAAACTCTGGCTTGAGCAAAAAAAAAAAAATTGAATCGGCCAGACCAACGGCAGCATGAAGCAAGGTTGCAAATAAATACTGCGTATAGAGATAAGGCAGGCTGGGAAGCACAATGCAGGGATTCTGCAGCCATCTATAACATAACCCTTGATGTGTGAAATGCGTCCGGAAAGGTGGGGCTTCCGCTTAGCTCACTCACCATTTGGGCACCATTTTCTAGCAGTACTTGATCCATTTTCTAGCAGTACTTGATCTATTTTCTAGCAGTGCTTTTTGATTCCTGCGCTTACTCTTCCACTTCTACTGCATGCATACGTGCGTCACCCTAACCAAACGCAAGGGCAAAGTCACACAGACCTGTACGCTAAAACCACAACAAGTAAAACAAAATAGCTGCTCTCTGCGTATGTGATGCGGTGTCTACTTTTCTTTTTCAATTCTTTTGCATGAGTGATCGCGGACTGAAGAATGCAAAGTTTGTTGATCCTCTGAGCTTGGCATTGGCCGTGGCTCTGCCCAGTGTCGGGTTTCGTCATTGGCCAGCACCGATAAGGCGGTGCTGGTACTGAAAGCGAGGCGGTTCTGGTACTGAAAGCGAGGCGGTTCTGGTACTGAAATTTAGGCGGTTCTGGTACTAAAATTTAGGCTGTTCTGGTACTGAAAGTTAGGTGGTTCTTGTATTAAAAGCTAGGTGGTTCTGGTACTGAAAGTTAGGCTGTTCTGGTACTGAAAGTCAGGTGGTTCTTGTATTAAAAGCTAGGTGGTTCTGGTACTGAAAGTTAGGCTGTTCTGGTACTGAAAGTCAGGTGGTTCTTGTACTGAAAGTTAGGCTGTTCTTGTACTAAAAGTCAGGCGGATTATTCTGTGTGATTAGTGTTTGGTGCACAAGGCAGAGATTACGTGGGCTGACACTGGAAATGGGCATACCAAGGAAGAAACACTCAAGTTAATCAGATCACAAATGCACTTATCCAGATCAGATGACAGTAAAACTCGGGGCTAAACAGCAAATGGGAGCGGGATAAGAGACGGAAAAAAAAAAAAAAAAAAAAAAAAAAAAAAAAAAAGAAAAAAAAAGAGAGGACAGGATGGACAAACACGAGACAATCTGGAGAGACAAACGAGCCCCTAGGAGCTTGTCTTGGGCCAGCACAAAGACTACTACACTACACTACTTGTATGTTAGTGCAGTAACAAGGATTGAGGTATAGACTATAGTACAACACAACAGTACAAACACAAGCTACGGCTAAACAAAGACTTTCTTTGTTGTGGGCTACACTGTAGGGTGGTGGACGCTGTGGGGTTGTGGAGCTAAAGGAACAATAGAGCGGGTCATAACAGAGCTAACCAAACGAGAGAGCGGAACAAAAACCGACTATAATCAGAGTCAACAAAGGGAGTGGCGGATATAGATAGGGTTAAAAGGGTTAATGCGAGCTCTGAAGCTGTCATTAAGAGCGAGCGCCAAGGCTGTCCAGGACTAGTAGAAGAGAAGCAAAGAGCAGGTAGGGGTCGGCACTTGAGCGCTGCACTTTTAAGAAGGGGATTAGATGTGATTGGGCGCTGGTCTGTTCTATTAATGCAGGGGAAGATGTTTAATTGAAAGCAGCGAGAAGGAGACGGGCAAGGGAGGGGAGGACTAAGGGAGTGAGTGCTAAAAGAAGGGAGGATTAGAAAAGGGAGTAAAAAAATGGAGTGTTGACATAGACAAAGCCGGTGATATTTTTGGTAGATCAGTGCCGACGACGGGAAGTGCGTGGCTTTAGGAGAGAGGATTTGGGTAGTACTACGAGTAGATGCGACGTGGATTGCTTTTCAGTGTGATTTTCAGTCTTTTGTATTCAGTCGATGTTGGTGTATCTCTGTCTCTGTATTTCTCTATTTTCTTTTTTTTTTCGTTCTTTCCTATTTTCTTTTTTCGTTCTTTCCTATTTTCTTTTTTCTTTTCCTTTTTTTTTTGTGTGTGTGTGTGTGTGTTTTGTGCGTAAAAAGCGGAAACTTTTGAGGTCTCTCAGTGGTCTTGTGCACAATTCAATTTCCTCTTTTGGATGCCCATTTAGCTGTTTTTAGCTTTCCCCAAGCGTTGAACTTTTTCCAAACCACGCGAGAAAGTCGAGATGTGAGTTGCCTTTCAATATAAAAAGAAAAAAGAAAAAAGAAAAAAGAAAGGAAAAAAAGAGAGAAAAAAAAGAAAGAGAAAGACGGAAAAAGAAAAAAAAAAGAAAGAAAAAAAGAAAGAAAGAAAGAAAGAAAGAAAAAAAGAAAAAGCTAATATTAAACCCGAAAATCACTACCCATTTATCCCTTTTAACCATTTCCCCCGCCGCCTCTACATCATCCTCGCCGGCTGAACGACTGAACGACTGTACATGTATTGATTTGTGTTTATAGTTTGTGGCTGGACTTTGAAAAGATCTAGTACGAGTCTTCTTTTTCCCTGTTTTTCTGTTATATAAACTGGTTTATCCCGTCTCAAGAACCGCTTTTATCATCCTTTTTCTCCTTTTCTTTTCTTTTTCTTTTTTTTCTTTTTTTCTTTCTTTTCTTTTTCTTTTTTTCTTTCTTTTCTTTTTCTTTTTCTTTCTTTTTCCGTCTTTCTCTTTCTTTTTTTCTTTCTTTTTCCTGCTTTTCCTGCTTTTCCTGTCTTTCTCCTCCTCTTTTCTTCTCCTCTTTTCTTCTCCTCTCTTCTTATTCTCTCTTCATAAACGTGGTTCCGTTGGTCAAGTTCAAGACCACAGCTGTCGAATCGGAATTCCGGCATCTTGTTTTACCTAATTTATTTTTACACGCACTGTCACTCTTTTCTCTGGGCCGCTTCGATTTTGTTCTAGAAGAAAAAGAAAAAGACAGACATATCGATACAACTTGGCTGGAAATTTAACCTTGATTCTTATTCCCGATTCAAGTTTTAGCCTTCAAATTTTGGCGTACCGCGACGTCATGTCAGCTCTAAACCGGTACGCGCTTGAGCCGATCAGTAAGTTTTTCTCCTCTTTTCTTTTCTTTTCCTTTTCTCTTCCTTTTCTCTTCCTTTTCTCTTCCTTTTCTCTTCCTTTTCTCTTCCTTTTCTTTTCATCTTCTCTTCCTTTTTCCGATCTTTTCCTAACTATCGTAGCCATCGTTCTCGGATTCACCATCTCCAGCATCGTCAACCGCCGCCGCTCCGATACATATTTTTACACCCGTGCCGACCACCAGGAAACCGGCCGCAGCGGCTCTACCAGCAGCTTCTGGTCCATCACCAACAATGAGAAGCTACCGCTGACGTTTTGGAACCTGCTGGGCCGCTTCTTCTACAAGTTTCCATTCCTGGTTGAGATTTGGTACTGGAACTTGAGTTACTGGTGAGTTTGGTACCAGGAATAAGAAAGAGGAAGAAGAAGAAGAGGAAGAAGAAGAAGAGGAAGAAGAAGAAGAGGAAGAAGAAGAAGAGGAAGAAGAAGAAGAGGAAGAAGAATAAAAGAAAAAAAAAAGGAATGCTAACTTCAACAGGGTCTACCAGCTCCTCCGTGCCTTTTCCGCCCGCATGATCGCCGGTAACCAGGCCATCTTTGAACGCGCCCAGCACCACGCTCTCTCCGTCCTCCGCGCCGAACAATGGCTAGGCATTGCCGTCGAACAGCCCTTCCAGCAATACCTACTAACCGAAAAGCCGTGGCTCATGTCCGTGCTCGGCAAGATCTACTACTCGCACATCACCATTGGCGTCTTCTTTCTCGGCTACATGTACCGCTACACCGCGCCCGCCACCTTCCAGCGCGTGCGCCGCACTATTGCCATGAACAACGCCCTCGCCTTTGTCGTCATTACTTTCTGGAGATGCTACCCGCCGCGCCTGCTCCCCCGCGAGTACGGCTTTGTCGACGTGCTGCACAGCGCCGCCGCCGGCGGCAGCACCGCCAACGTGTGGAACAACAATCGTTTCCAGCTGACCATTGCCGCCATGCCCAGCCTGCACTTTGGCACCTCGTTGTTCCTGGCCGTCTGTCTGTGCCGCTTCTCGCCACACCGCTTCGTGCGCCTGCTGGCCCCACTGTGGCCCGCCGCCATGCTGGTCACCATTGTGGCTACGGCTAATCACTTTGTGGCCGACGCCATCGTGGGTGCGCTGGTGCCCGCGCTGGGATGGCGCTTGAATCACGTGCTGCTGCGGCTGTTGCCCGTGCAGGAGTGGGTGTTTGGGCCGGTGATGCGCAAGCTGCCCAAGCTAGATTGATTTCTTTCTTTTTTTTTTTTTTTAGTATCCATATAATAAATTTGTTTCTGTAACGTTCATCCAGTCATCTTCCAGAAACCATCCAACTGTCAAGAATTTCTTGTGCTCATCATCCACTATAACAAGCAACAGCCTTGTCTTTTGTGAACCCAACTCAACTCAACTCCAATAGCCACGTCTACTTTCACTTTTTCCAAACACGCTCTAAAAGCTCTCACATCAAAACGTAACCCATTTATTCTTTTATTTCTATACACTCCTAAACCACATTCTCAAAGAAATACGTCGGGCTTCCCGGAACCGCGCCCTCGGCACTCACCGCCAGCCCCTCAATCTCAGTGCCATCCTCAACCCGCACACCCTTCTTTCCGCCTTCCACCACGCGCACAACCTCCACCTCTCTCAGACCAGCCGACCGCTTCAGGCTGGCCGCCATCTGCACCAGCACGTGCGCCTCGTCAAAGGCCAGCGCACGGTTCAGCGCGTCCTCGCCCGCCACCAGCCGCTTCTTGAGCGTCTGCACAAACGGCATGGCCTTCTTCATCTCGCCCATCTTGCCGACGCGGCCCATCAGCGCCTTGTCGTCGAGGCTGCCCGACGCAGGATCCCACATCTCGGCCAGCAGGTCAAGGTACTTTTGCTGCCACTCGGGGAACTTGTTGTTGATGTACACCGTCAGCTTCTTGGGCTTGGTGGGGTCAAAGGCCACCTCCTTGCCCTTGGCCTTCTTCTTGAGCTGCGCCGCCTCGGCCGAGTTGACGGCCGACGAAATGTTCTTGATGTACTCGCGCGTGGCCGTTAGACCGGCATCGGCCTCGGCCAGCTGCGGGAAGCGCTGCTTCTGGATCGACTCCTTCTCTCCCAGAATCTCGAGCCACAGGAACTCGGCAAAGTGAGGCGCCAGCGGGTTCAGCAGCAGCGCCAGGTTGCGCATCCACCGCTCCACCAGCTCCAGGTGCAGCGGGATGCCGGCGGCCGTGCAGCCCTCGCGGTAAAAGTCGCGGGCGTTGAACAGGTCGTAGATGCCCTTGAGCGCCAGTTTGTAGTTGGTGAGGTCGTACTGGTGCAAGATTTCGCGGCCGATGGTGTTGATGTCGTTGGCAAAGAGCTTGTCCTGGAAGTCGTTGAAGGCGGCGGTACGGAAGGCGTCGGGCTGTTCGGTTTTGGTTTTGGCGATTTCCTCGCACCATTCCTGTGTTTGTCAGTATGCATTCACTCATTATCTGTGGGAAGAGGAGAAGGAAGAGGAGGAAGAGGAGGGAAGAGGAGGAGAAAGAGGAGGAAGAGGAGGGAAGATGAGGAGAAAGAGGAGGGAAGATGAGGGAAGAGGAAGAGAAAGGAAAAGAAAAAAAAAAACGTACCCGGCAGTTAAACAGTCGCAGAATGTTGTTGTCCGCAACATCCTCTTCAAAGTTGGCATCACCAATACCATCACCAGCATCAGCCAGCGCAATACGCGACGCATCAGCGCCGTACTTGGCCACCAGATCGTGCAGCGTCATAAAGTTGCCCGTCGACTTGCTCATCTTCTCGCTGTTGACCATCAAATGGCCGTTGGCACGGATACCCTTAGGCCAGTACTCCTGCGGGAACAGCGCAATGTGGTTGTAAATGAAAAAGGTCAGGTGGTTGCCAATCAGATCCTTGCCACTGGCCCGCATGTCCAGCGGGTAAAAGTACTGGAACGACCGGCGCATGCTCTCCAGCGTCTTGCGCGCAATGCCGCTCTCCGTCTCCAGCGCGTCGGTCCACTCGGTACGGCAAAAGACGTAGTCCCACACGGCAAACGTCATCTGCTCAGGCTTGACGTTGTACTCGGTCGGCTCCTTGCCGAAAATATCCTTGTGCAGGAACGGCACCAGCGTGTAGTAGGCCATGTAAACGGTCGAATCCGACAGCGACTCAACCAGCTGGCTGTCGTCCCACGGCAGCCGCGACCCCAGGCCAAAGCTGCGGCTGACGGCCCAGGCGTTGAGCCAGCCCAGCACCGACTGGAACTGGTTCTTGGCCTCGGAGCTAAACGTGTTGAGGCCCTGGCCATCCTTGTTGTCGACCCATTCCAGGGCCTGCTGCTTCCAGCTCTCCTCACCGTAGTCCAGGAACCACTGGTCCATGAGCGCCACAATGCACTCGTCGCCCGACCGCGACATGACCTTGCCCTCGGGCTCGGCATAGGCAAAGGCCGTGCCGGCGGCAACCATCTGGTCGCGCACCTTGGGCTTGGCCACCTCGACCTTTTCGCCCTTGAAGTCGCCGACAATCATGGTGCCGTTGTAGAAGCCGGCCTTGTACGCCAGCTCCTTGGCCTTTTCCAGCTGCACCGTGTCCTTGGGCGACGAAATCTTCATCTGCTTGCACAGCGTCTCGGCGCAGGCCGTGCCGTAAGTCGGCGTCTCAATGACGGGCACAATGTCCTTGTCGATCCACTCGGCCTTGATGCCGTAGAACTCGGGCTTCTTCTTGAGGTCCATGACGTTGATGTAGTCGTCGGGTGAGTCGGACGGCACTGACGTAACGACGCCCGTGCCCTTGCCCTCCTTGACCGTGGCCATGGGCAGCACATACACCTGGCCGTACTGCGACAGCGGCGCGTCAATAAGCGTTCCGATAATGGCCGGGCCGGGCAGCGACGCCACCTTGACCACTTGGCCGTGCTTCTCAAACAGGCCCTGGTAGGCCATGTTCTTGGCCGCGCGCTCCGTCACCACGTAGTAGTCGGTAGGCGACGCCTTGAAGACACCGTAGGTAATGTCGGGGCCAACGAAGCAGTTGGTCTGGCCGTACATGGTCTCGGGACGCAGCGTAGCAGCCACCAGGAAGACGGAGGCGTCGGCAGGCAGCTTGCCGGCCAGTAACTCCTCGGCAGCCGGAGCCCACTTGGCCACGCGCATCTTGAGGCCCGTGTACTCCTGGGAGTTGATGCCCTCGCCCGACTGGCGGTCGTGGTCCAGACACGGCTGGCCGTCCTTGATGGAGTAGATGGTGTAGCGGTTGCCAAACTTGATCTTGCCCAGCTCCTTGAGACGCGTCATCTGCCAGCGAATCATGCTGTCGTAGTAGGGGTTGGCGGTGGTGGTGACAAAGGAGCGGCGCCAGTCAGCGCGCGAGCCAAAAGCCGTCAGATCGCGGCGGGCAATGGGCGGGAAGAACTCGAGCCAGTGGTTGACGTCGGCAAACTTGTGCACCTCCTCCAGCGGCACGCCGGACGCGGCCATGATCTGGAACTGGTACTTCATCTTGGCCGTCTTGGCCACCGACTTGGACTTTTTGGTGGAGAACTTGGTGACGTCCTCCTTGGGCTTGGGCGCGGCGGCTGCGGGAGCGGGAGCGGCGGTCTCGGACTCGGCGTTGGGGTTGTAGCCAGAGAAGTCCTTGCCGAACATGCGGATCTCGTTGACCAGCTTATCGGCGCAGGCCTTGATGGGCATGCCACTGACGTGGAAGCCGAGGGGAGTCAGGGCACGCTTGCCCTGCATGGCGGCGACCATGCCAGTGAATTCAACCTTTGAGATGGAGAAGGCGTGGCCGGCGTGAAGGTTTCCGTTCCTATTGCTGTTAGAAGTATTCGGGTCGGTCGATTCGGTATTGGTACGCACATGTAGGGGTAGGCCATGCATCTAGAGGAGTTAGCATGAAATTATATGAATAAATGGGGAGTATAGATGGGGACTTACCCAAAGAACTTGGGATGCTTCTCGCGCACTGAGGGTGAGTGTTAGTATTTCTTGTGGGGGGGG
>LKBB01000149.1:20514-42824 GCA_001513885.1 Thielaviopsis musarum
AAAAAAAAAAAAAAAAAAGAAACTAATTTTCAGGCTAAAAAACGATTCGGTACTCTATTCGGCATTCTCGACAAAGACACGCGGTACGAGCGGCGGCCCGACGGCGGCCTTCCAGCCAGCAAGCGGGAATAGGAATAGCGGCTCGCTTAATGTGACCTTTTACCTCCCCGCCCACCCAAACCCACCACGCATGCCCACGCCCAGCGTCGCTCTACTCTCATTCACCGGCCTCTTCGCCACAGTGCCCAACGCCCTCACGCCAGCCACAATCCTTTCCAACCCCGTCTCAACCACGACGCCGCCGACGACCATCTCAGCTAGCGTAGCATGCAGGGTCTCAAAGTTGAAAATCAGATCCAGCTCACACACGTTCTCAAACAGCCGGTCCAGCGCCTCGACGTACACCTGGATCAGGTCAATCAGGGCCAGCGGCGACTCGGTGGCCGTGCTGATGACGATAAAGTACAGCGTGGCGTAGTTGCGGTACGTCACTAGCGAGGGCACGTCGTTGGCGGCGGCGTCCGACGACGACGGTGCCAGGAGCGGCGGCAGCGGGAGGAAGTTGCAGCTGCCCGACGGGCGGTTGGACACGAGCGTGAAGATTTCGGAAATGAGGCGCTGCTGGATGCTTGTATCCTAGGCCTTGTTAGCCACCTGTATATGAATATATTATATATATATGTATAAAAAAAATACCAGCTGCGTGTAAAACTTGGTCAGCCGCGGCTGGCCCTGGCCGTTGAACACCAGAAAAGCATTAATCATTGTGAATTTTTGGGTTTCTTGTACTTTTGTTTCTTCTATACGTCCTCTTACAGCCTTGCACTGACGTCGTTTCTTTCTCCCCCGCAAGGCTGACTGACTGACCCCCCCCCCCTGGCGTCGTACAAACTAAACAGGCCCCGCTTTAATTCCATTTGTTGACGCCACAAGCGCCACATCTGGAGAGAGAACTTGACGCCTCAGATTTCGGTTCTTACTTCCTTACTTCCTTACTCTGTACTTCTTTACTTCGTACTTCTTTACTCCGTACTTCTTTACTCTGTACTTCCTTACTCTGTACTTCCTTACTCCGTACTTCTTTACTTCGTACTTCCTCACCTCTTTACTTTCTTAACCTCCCTCTATTTCCCCAACTTTTCCTTTCCCTTCATCTTCCCTTTTTGACTCCCACTCTCCCATGTCTCTCGCTCGCCTGCGCCACATCCCGCGCACAAGCGCCGTGCCGGTCCTGCACCGGCGTCCTTTTTCCTACTCACCGCGCATCTTTCTTGTTCACACGCCCACTCGATATGCCGTGCCGCCCACTCCGACACCACTACCAGCTCTGCTCTCGGAACGAGAGTATCATGACAAAGCAAATGCATATCTGGACCATGTGGTCAGTCAGTATGAAGATATGCAGGACCGTCGGGAGGACATTGACGTTGAGTTTTCGGTGAGTGCATCTGCATTCTGCATTCTGCCCAAGTTACTAACTAAAAAGTCCGGCGTTCTCACCCTCGCTTTTGCCCGCCAAGGCACATACGTCATCAACAAGCAGCCGCCTAACAAGCAAATCTGGCTAAGCTCGCCGATTACCGGCCCGCGTCGCTTTGACTATGTGGCTGGGACCGACGCCGAAACGGGCAAGTGGATCTCGCTCCGGGATGGCACGAGTCTCGGTGATATTCTGCGCGAGGAAACGGGCATTGATGTTTGATGTGCTCTATCTAGGCTGTCTAGGCTGTAAACATGTGTAACAAGTAACCTGTATATGAACTCTTAGTGTATAACTTAACTCCTCTTAATCTAAAAAAAAAATTGGTATTATCCATCCATCCTTTCCTGGTAATTGATAACCCTAACGCCATCTATCCTACTTGAAACTCAAACAAAACCAAAACAATCCAATCCAATCCAATCCCCAAATCCTACACCAAAACTACAACAAACCTACAGCGAATAATGCACCGACGACAACGACAAGTTTACATGACCCTCATCGCTTTCTGCGCCGTCAATGTTATCAAGTACGCGCCGCTTATAGCTCACCACCGCGCCCGTTTCCTCTTCGTGTGCTCTTTTGCGTGTGATGCTTTCTTCCAAGTGTCCATTCTGCACACGTCCACTCTCTCCCCCAAATCCGATACTCACATTGCCAAACCCGTCACTCTCTCCCCCAAATCCGATACTCACATTGCCAAACCCGTCACTCTCTCCCCCAAATCCAATACTCACATCGCCAAACCCGTCACTCACATCGCCAAACCCGTCACTTACATCGCCAAACCCGCCACTCTCTCGCCCTGCAGCCTCTGCCAGACCATGCGCGTCCTACCGCGTCTTGGTTGCTGTTCTAGAGACTGACCTCGACGAATCCGTTGACGTTGACCCCGATACCGGCGTGCTCAACGCCCCTCCCTTTCCCGCCGGCGGTCGAGACGGCGGCCCTCTGGCCGGCACCGTTCCTCCCGCCATTTCTCGCCGCGACACACTCGCCGGCCGCGCCGTCTGCGCCGATGATCCCGCGCGCTTGACACCCTGCACCATCTGTCGGTGCGGTGTTGCTGCGCCCTGAGCCGCACTCCGCGCCCGCCCGCGCCGCTCGCGAATCTGCGCAAGTGCTTCTTCGCGCGTCATGGTTGGTGTCATGGCGGGGTTGGTGGCGTCAAACGAAGCCTGGACTCCGCGCATCTGGGCCCGTAGTTGGTCGGCAAGCCTTGGAGTGTTTGTATGGGTGTCGGCGTCGGCGTCGGCGCGAAGAGGCACCTTGGTGGTAGTGGTGACTGTGCCAATGGTGTACGGTGCCGGCCTCTGCTTTTCCGGCTGTACCGGTGCATTGACAAACGAGTCGTCGGCGTCGGCAAAGTCGACCGGCACCTCGTGGCGCACCTCGGGCTCGGCTGGAATCGGAACCGACGCACTGGCCGCGTCTTCCGGCACCGTGGGAATGTTGGCCAGCGAGTTTTCCAACGACTGACGCTCGGCCGCCGAGAGATTGGCGTGCGGCGCATTAAGTAGCGACATGAGCGACACGCGATCGTGAGCGAGCAGGGCAAATTTGGACGGCAGTTCTAGCGACGGCGTGCGCATAAAACGCCGGTCGTAGGCCGTGCCGATAAAGGCGCTGGCCGTGCTGACGTCGGCACTGTGCGCCACCGATTCGCTGCGGTCAAACTCGCGGCTGTCCTCGACGTCCATGTGGTCCGAGACAATGCTGTGTAGCAGGTGCGGTCTGGGACGGGGATAATTGAATGAGGCCACGCTGTTTAGCATCTTGGAAGACTCGGCCACGCTGTTTAGCATCTTGGAAGACTCGGCCACGCTGTTTAGCATCCTGGAAGACTCGGCCACGCCGTTTAGCATCTTGGAAGACTCGGCCACGCTGGTCAGCATCCTGGAAGACTCGGCAGACGCAAGGCTAACCGAGGCAAGGCTGTTGAGCATCTTAGAAGAGTCAGCCGACGTGACGCTTAGCATTTTGGACGACTCGATAGACGCAATGCTGACGGCCATTGACGCGGTAACCGACATTGGTTCAAAGTTTTGAGTGTTTGGTTGCGTGGCGGTTCCGAACTCGGTTTCGGTTTCGGACTCGGTATCAATATCGTCGTCGGCGTCGGGAAGGGTCTGGGTCTGGGTCTGGGTCTGGGTCTGGGTCTGGGCCTGGGCCTGGGCCTGGGTACGGGTTTGAGGTCGAGAAGTCATGTCGACATCGTCTGGCTGGGACTGCATAAAAGTGTCGGCTTGTGGTTGTGTTGGCTGGGACTGCATATAAGCATCCTGCTGAGATTGTGGCGGCTGAGACTGCATATAAGCATCAGGCTGTGATTGTGTTGGCTGAGACTGCATATAAGCATCAGGCTGTGATTGTGTTGGCTGGGACTGCATGTAGACATCCTGCTGAGACTGTGGCGGCTGAGACTGTGGCTGTTGTGGCCGCTGCAAATCACCGCTTGGAGTCTGGCTCCTGCTTAGTCCACTCCCAGCATTCAGTCGCGCCAACTCCCGCTCTCGCCGCAGCTGCTCAACCTCGGCCTTGGCCCGTGCCTCTTCTTCTGCATCCTGCCGTCTCTGCCGCTCCGCTTCGACCGCCGCCATCCGCTCGGCTTCGGCCTGCTTCTCGGCGCGCATCTCCTTGATACACGGGCAACAGCGCAGCTTGCACTCCATCTGCAGGAATTCAAGCAGTTCTTGGGCGCGATCGGCGCGCTGGCGTTCCCATGACACGCGACGCGACAGTTCTTCGATTTCCAGTTCGCTGGCTTCGGATGAGACTAGATCCATGGCCGAAATGGAGATGCGGTTACCGTGGAAGCGCTTAAGTTTCTCGGTGATCTTATTCACGGGCTTTTCGGGTAGTCGCTCTGCCATGTGGGTATCGGTATCGGTATTGGTATCGGTATTGGTATCGGTATTGGTATTGGTATTGGTATTGGTATTGGTATTGGTATTGGTATTGGTATTGGTATTGGTATCGGCATTCGTCGGTTGGAAAGTATTTGTTGGCTGAGACTGCCGAGGCTGGGCTTCCGCCGCTATACGTGCCACCTCCTCCTTCTTGGCCAGTGTCTTGAACGTATCGCGTTCGTGTTCAGTCACTTTGATCTGCTCCAGGGCCGCTTCCAGCTCTTCCTGTACGCCGACCAGCTGGTAGCGCGCGTTGAAGGCTTCGTTTTCACGCGTCTTGCTGCGCTCCTTTTCGCGGTCGAGGTTTTCGTTGGCTAGCTTGAGCATTTCACGGGCCGCCTTGAGCTCTTCTTGTAGTTTGACGCTGGCCGACTGGGCCTTGAAGGCTTCTTTGCGCGTGCGTCGAATTTCCTTTTCCCACAGTTCCTGCGTGTGGGCGTAGGTTTCTTTGGCGCGGGTGTGTTTTTCCTGCTTGGTTAGCTTGGCAGATATTGGAGACGGATAGAGAGAACCTACCATGGTCGCATCCAGCCGTTCGGCTGTTTTGCGCTCCCGATCTTGACCTTCTTCCAGCTTCCGCCGCAACTGGCGCGCCTCGTCGCGGTACCGGCGCATCTCGGCCTCGGCCTCTTCTCGACCCATGTTTGCGCGCTTTACGGCCGATTCTTCTTTTTGGTGTCGGGGCTCTTTGTCTCTGGTGGGGTGTTTGGTTGGGTCTTTGGTGGGGTCTTTGGTCAGGTGTCTGGTCGGGTCTCTAGTCGAGGCATCATTCTGGTCTCTAGTCGAAGCATCATTTTGGTCTTTGGCTGCCGTGGCATGACGGTCGACTTGATGCTGGGCTTGGCTGCTAAGCGAGTTAAACTGCGAAATCTTCTCCAGCACGGCGCTATCGTGGAAGGAGCTGCGGATTGTCGAGATGGCTGAGGCAGTTGATGATGAGAGAGAGGGGCCAAGATCGCGGTTGATGCGGTCGGCCGAGGCTGGGCGGAGGCCTTTTTCTTTATCGGTGTGTTCTGGCTGTGATTGCTGAGGCTGTGGATGCTGCGACTGTGAATGCTGAGGCTGTGAATGCTGAGGCTGTGATTGCTGAGGCTGTGATTGCTGCGCCTGTGATTGGCTCTGCTGCGTCGCAAAAGAAGCAAACGAGTCCGAAGCAGTCGATGGAATCGAATAAGGAGAACCGGCGGCGGACGGCGACAATCGAGATTCGGCCTGTGGAGAGTAACAATCGTCCATTTCGGTTGGGGTCGATCGGATCAAGACGGACGGATTAACGGAGAGAGAGGAAGAAATACTGATAAGTAAACAGCAAAAACAAGAATAATTCCCGTGGCAATGAAGAAGGAAAAAAAAATGATGAGAGGGGAAGAATGAATGAAAGTCGGAGAATAGACAAGGCTGAAGATGAGATGTTGCTGAGTTTTCGCTCTTTCCTTTTGTCTTTTTTGTTTTTTTGTTTTTTTTCCTTGTTCTTTGTTGGAGATGTTTGGGTATATTTTTAAGGGAAAGAACGCAGTGGGTTGACTCCACTTTTGCCGTTGGCCGGGCAACCACCAATTAACATCATTACAGTGTATTTGAGAGTTCGCACTGTTGCTGCCTCTGTCAGTCTAGCTCTAACAAGGGACGCTTATTTTTCTTATTTTCAAGGCAATTTTTTTTTTGGAATTCTTTCAGTCTATATGTATTTTTACTTGCTCTAGTGGCTCTCTGTAGCTTTTTTTATAAAAAGATCTGTTGATAAAAGGTGGCGTTGAGCGATGTATAAGCAGCCGTCACACAGTGTTCAATGCGCTGACTACCACTTACATCAGTCGACTACCACTTTCAAGTTGACTTCTACTTAAACCAACTACCACTCAATCCAACTACTACTCAATCCAACTACTACTCAAACCAACTACTACTCAATCCAACTACTACTCAATCCAACTACTACTCAAACCAACTACTACTCAATCCAACTACTACTCAAGTCAACCACCACTCAAACCAACTACTACTCAAGTCAACCACCACTCAATCCAACTACCACTCAAATCAACCACCACTCAATCCAACTACCACTCAAACCAACCAGTCTCAACCGTTTCACTGCGTTTCAAAGTCAAGTCCTGATCAAATAAAATCGTATTATGCAGTAAAATTAGGATAAAATCACACGCTCGTATAAAGTAGTATAAGCAAAAACGCCACTGTATTTCCACTCCCTCTGGTTTGACCTTGGCTCTCTATAGTTTAACTCAGTTACAGCATGGCAGCCAGCAGAGCCAGCAGACCGGGGGCGGCAAGCTGAGTAGCAAACATGGGGGCGGCACCAGCAGTAGCCACAGTGGTGTTGCCGGCCGAGACGCCGCTGCCAGTCTTGGAGGCCGAGCCCGAGGTAGAGGTAGAGGTGGCACTGGCACTGGCACTAGAGCCAGAGCCAGAACCAGTACCAGCGCTAGTAGTCGGGGCCAGACCAGCAGTACCGCCCACAGGCTTGTCGCCCTCAGGAACCTGGGACTGGCCGACGTTCTTGGCAGCCGACTGGTACTCGGACAGCGAGCGCGACGAGTTGGCCTTGGTGTTCTCGTTAATGACCATGCTCATGCCGCCCTGGCAGTGCTTGGCCTGGGCGCAGTAAACCCAGATGGGCTTGGTGTCGTTGATGGTAATCGAGTACACGGGGATCTCGCCCTTGGCCAGCGCGGCGGCAGCGGGGATGAAGCCCGAGTGGAAGCCGAGGGTGTTGGAGTTTTCGCTAGTGGGCACACAGGGGCCGTCAAAGGTCGACTGCGTGACAGTGTGGTTGCCGGCCATGAACTGGAACTGCACGACCGAGCCGACGGGAGCGGTGATGGAGTCGGGCGAGTACTTGAGCACAGTCTTGCCGCTGGCGTCCATACCGACACGGACGGCAAAGGTCTGGGTACCGGAGCTGGTGCCGGTGGACACGGAAGCGGCGGCCGAAGAAGTGGAAGAGCTATCTGTTGTTTTGGGGAAAAAAAAATGTTAGCACATATTCAACTCAACTATAAATATAGTCAGACTAAATAAAAGCTTACCCTTGGAATCGTTGGCGGCAACAGTGGAGGCCAGAGCGGCAACGAGAACGGAACGGAACTGCATTTTGAAGATTTGTAAAGATGACGAAAAAATTCGGGTATAAGAAGTAAATGATGAAAAGGCGAACTAGCGCTGAAAAGAGAATAAAAGACAGGTCTGGCCTGTGAAAGAAAGTAAAGATATAAAAAAAGAAAAAAGAAAAGAAAAAAAAGGAAATACCCTTGGAAGTGATGAATGGTTTTGAGTTGGACTGGAGAGAAGAAAAAAGTAAAAGAGGCATAAAAGGTCGGCGGGGGAGGATATTTATATAGGCTTAGGGATGGGACGAGCAAAAGATTAAAAATAAGAATAAAAAGATTAAAAAATAAGAATAAAAAGATTAAAAATAAGAATAAAAAGAATAAAAAGATTAAGAAAAGAAGAATAAAAAGAAGAATAAAAGTGTAAAAAATAAAAGTAAAATATGCCCGAGAGCCAAGAAACAAAGTGTAAACATGAAAGAAATAAAAGGACAGCTGAAATTATCCAATTTGACATCGTTTCTCTTTCTCGCTTGTCCCGGAGAGGCTTGAGCGTTCTCTTCTTCCAGTTAGTTGCTGTGCCCCGTGCTTTGGCTTTTTAAGCTTCATGTTTCTTTGTTGCTTAATTCGTGACATCTTTTCCAGGGTTGGTCCCAAACAAGTCTGTTTCAGAAGTGCCTTGAGTGCCTGACTTTTTTTTTCTTTTTTTTTCTTTTTTTAAATCAATGGCAGCTCGCTTGTATTTCAGGGCTCAGCCAACCAAAGAGTCGTGCGTTTAGATTTTTTTCTTTTTTTTTCTTTTTTTTTCTTTTTTTTTTCTTTTTTTTTCTTTTTTTTTCTTTTCTATCTTCTCGGGCCTGGCGCTCAGACAAGTCATTGGCACGAAACAAGTCTAGCCTTTCCTTGGGTCTTCTCTGCTTCTTCTTCTTCTTCTTCTTCTTCTTCTTCTTCTTCTTCTTCTTCTTCTTCTTCTTCTTCCTCCTCCACTTTTCTTTTCCTCCCCCTCCTCTTCGAATTGCCCCAGACACTTGGCCGTGTCTGTGTTTCTGTTGTGTTCCGTTTCCCTGGTTAGTCGCTTCACCTTGGCTTCACCTTGACTTCACTTCGCCTCGTCTCGTCTCGTCTCGCCTTTACCTTTTCATCCCTCCTTTCCTTTCCTGTAATCACACTCTACTACCGCGCCTCACTCACTTCACCCTTGTACCCACCCTTGTTGTCATGCTCTTTTCTCTTCCCCTCTTGGTGCCTTGACTCTCTTCTCTCTTCGTTCCTGGACTCTCTTCTCTTTCCCACTCTCGGTATATCATATGTTCGTATATATCGCATTGCATCTTGTTGGCATATTGTTGGCATATTGTTGGCATCTTGTTGGCATCTTGTTGGCATCTTGTGTGGCATCTTGTGAGGCGTCGTATCTTGTGTGGCATCTTGTGAGGCGTCGTATCTTGTGTGGCATCTTGTTGGCATCTTGTGAGGCGTCGTATCTTGTGTGGCATCTTGTTGGCATCCTGTGTGGCATCGCATCTTGTTGGCTTGTCGTATCAATCATCAAAGTCCGTTGTAAATCGTCGTCTCAATCGTCAAAGTCTGTTGTAAATCGTCGTCTCAATCGTCAAAGTCTGTTGTAAATCGTCGTCTCAATCGTCAAAGTCCGTTGTAATGGTCTGCAGACCCTCGGCAATCATTTCCCTCTCTCGCTCGCTCTCTAAAAGTCCAGCAACAGCTGCGGCGCCAATCTCTCAAGATCTTCAACCTGTGCCAGCAAACAATCATCCAGTTAGCTATTAATATCTCTTTAACGTTTCGGCCTTTGCCTCTCCTCTCCCCTCTTCCTTTGCCTCTCCTCTCCCCTCTTCCCTTGCCTCTCCTCTCCTCTCCTATACTTGCCTCTAGATAAGTCGCCTCGCGCTCTGCTGCCGCCCGCATCAGCGCCTCGCGGATAAACACGTCCAGAAACTTGGCCACTGCCTTGTTGGCTTCCTTGGTCATGCGCGTGTTGCTCTTTTCAAACCCAGAGTGCACAATGCGCGTCACCAGTTCATCTGGCACCGATGGCTTTGGCTCGCTCTGAGATGAGGGAAGGTCTGAGTTCATTCTTGCAGTCTGACTAACCAATCTAATTGCTGAAAATGAGTATTCGTGAATTGTCGTCGTTGCAGGGGAGAAATAGGCTGATCAATACCCGACAGTTGTAATTTTAGTGGTTGCCTGCAGCTCTATCGCCTGTCTTGTAGAGATAAGAAGAAAAAAAAAATGGTGAAAAAAAATAGTGAAAAAAATAGTGAAAAAAAAAGAAAGAAAAAAAATAGTGAAAAAAGAAGAAAAAAAATAAAAGAAAAAAAATAAATAACCAGGAAACCGCTCTTCTTTTATCCACCATTCACTTTCTCTCATTCTCCAGATTCTACTCGTAATCAATAAACTATTGCGCCTTGTATCAAACAACATCCCACCTATTCTCCCCAATATGAGCTAATTTGAGTGGGTTTTCCCATGCCAAACTCTAAAACTCAATCTTCACTTTCTCGTGCAACTTTACTTCTCTTTTACGCCAATCGCAGCCTTGTCAAAACTTGCTCACTTCTTGGCATCATTGCGTTACACCCACACATTACTCAAAACACCCATTACTCAAAGCATCTTTAACATACATCACCTACATCACCTACATATATTCACCAAATTTCACGTAAAAAAAAAAAATAGCGCAGATTGTCTTTTTATTTTAATTAGAGTCCAGTCGCCCTGGCACGACGGCTCGCCGTCAGCACCAAATCCAACCATGGTCCCAGACGAGTCTGAGCTTCCTCTTCCACTCAGCGGCCCCCACCACTGCTTTTCACCACAGCAGCAGAAGCCTTCTTCATCAACGAATTTCCACACTACCCAGAGGGGTGATTCGCTTATTTGAAGGCCTTGCCGAAGATGATGACCTGCATCTGATCGTAGATCGACAGGACACCAGCACCAGCGACACCACGCAGAATGTTGGCACCAGCACCCTTGAACAGGGACTTGACACCCTCGTTGGCGATAATCTGCTTGGCAGCGTCAAACGACGACTTGTACTTGACGGCCTCACCCGAAGTCATCATCATGCGACGACGAATGGTGTCCAGGGGGTACGAGGCAATACCGGCACCAGTGGTGACGGTCCAACCCAGCAGGAACGAAGCCAGGAAGTTGTTGGCCAGCGAGCCGACCAGGACAACAGGCTTGATCGAGTCGTACATACCGAAGTACAGACCACGGTAGACAACAATACCCAGAACCGAGGGCATGAAGCCACGGTACAGACCAGCCACACCGTCAGAGGCCAGGGTCTTGCGGTAGACATCGACCAGGCCGTTGAACTGGCGCTCACCACCCTTCTTGGCCGACTTGGCGTCGTTGGCCAGACGGGTACGGGCGTAGTCCAGAGAGTAGACGAACAGCAGCGAAGTGGCACCAGCAGCCTATAACAGTTAGTTAGCATCATCGTCTCTCCATATACACTTGTGGAAATCAAATAAATAAAAACTTACACCACCCGAAGCCAGGTTACCGGCCATCCACCACCAGTAGCCGTCACGGTCCTTCTTGAAGCCGAACATCTTCTTGAACTTGTCACGGAAGGCAAAGTTCAGGGCCTGGGTAGGGAAGTAACGGACGACGTTGGCAGTGTTACCACGCCACAGGGACATGACACCCTCGTCACCAGCGGTACGCTTGAAGCAGTCGACAATGCCGGTGTACTTCTTGTCCAGGCGGCCCTGCTTGATCATCTCATCCTATAAAGGCATTAGCTACTGTCCAATAGAAAAAGAAAATTCATGTGAAAACGTACCTGGTTCTGGATCAGAAGCTTGACACGCTCAATGGGGGCGGCAGCGGTCTTGGAGACAGCGGCGGAAACACCACCCACTATTGTCTGGTTAGTAAAATCATCATGGCATTTCCGTGTGGTGTTGTGTTTTTTTTGGAGTGGATCTGTCCATCAAAGCCCTGGTCCGTCCCATTTTTGCCGAGAAGCCAGGGTCGCCCTCACAGCGGGACATGATTGGGGAAGATAAGGCAGTGGAGAAAGATGCTCAAAGAGCTCGCAGTCGGTATCAGCGGGAAAATTTTGACAAACGTACTGAGGAAGTCAACCAGGAAGGGCTGAAAAAAAAACAAGTTAGCAAAATGTCCAGACAGCTAGTAAAACTCCAATTGATGAATTTCGATTTAATTTGCTTCGCTCGCGTCCAATTGATTGTATCGTCGTGTCCTATCAGCTTGTATGCAAAAAAAAGCTTGCCAATTGATTGATAGAGCACGCGTGTCGCCAAAAAAAAAAAAAATTGAAGCCCAATCATGACAGGATCAAATTCAATGCCATTGAAAGTCGATAGAATGGCATATGGCCATCAATTGATGAAAAGGACCATTGACGTGATTCATCCATGTCTCGCCAGAGCCAATTGATGAAATCTAAGCTGAATTGAATCGGGGTTCTTGGCTGTAGTTCGGATCTTGATCGACGGCGAGATCGTGTCGACTTGGCAATGCGAATTGAATTGAATCGAAATACAGACAACAGGAGAATGAGAATCAAGTGAAGCTTACCGGCATGCCCAAAACGGTGGCGGGAGCGGCCTTGTCAGACATTGTGACGATTTTTTTTGGTATGTGAAAGAAAAAAAACAAAAAAAGGACTGAGGGGAGAGTGGTCGAGGATAGAAAGTCGAGATCGACTGGAAGCTATAAGAAGAAAAGGAAAAGAAGAAAAAAAGGGCAAAAAAAAGGGAAGAGGAGGAAGAGAGAGAAAATCCTGCAGCGCCAGGTATTGGCTCAGCAAGAGCTTTTGGGCGTAGCGATTCTTTCCGGGCTTCAGGGATCCTCGGCAGAAGTGGGTCGCCGGCCAATTGGATGTCAGCAAGCTAGCAAAGGGCCAAAAGGGCAAAGCCAGTTTTGTCTTTCACAGGCAATTAATTGACGGCCTGAGGCAGCTGGCTGTGGCTTTTCTGGGGCTCCGGGGCCCAAGAGAGAAGGAAGGTGCAGCACAAACGGTGCGGACGAGCAAATTCTGGGGCACTGCAGAGTGCCAAATTGGGGCTTAGTTTTTAGGAGCTGCCCTGCTACAAAAACGGCACCAATGCATGTGAAGAGCCGCCTGAGAAAAAAAAAGTTACTGTTCAGCTCACTAGATGAACAAGAATATTACAGTGGCAAAGCAAGAGAGAGACGGAAGATCCGTAGACTGAAGCAAAACAGCGCGATTAGAAGCTGGCGGACTGTACGAAAGACCCGACTCGATCTGAGCGAAAGCACTAAGCTGGCCTCCGGGGGCGTTTTGATGCTAAATAAGTGCTTGGGAAAGAAATCCGTTGCCCCTGGGCCTAAAGTACATTTGTCACTTTTTTTTTGATAGAATACGCTGTAAAAAATACAATGCTACTACTCAATTGGGCACACTAGCAAGTAGTACCTGTGGCTTTTGAGCATGTGAGAATTGTTTTTACGACAAGTTAAAAATCACAAGCCAAACAAAACGACTCATTGAAAATAAACAAGGCAAGCGCGACTGCGCACAAAACTGAATTTCGATGGCCTCAAGCCCTGATTGAATTTTTTTTTTTGGCAGTAAAAGTCGTAATTTGTTTGCAATGAGGGAAAGAGCGCAAATTTTTACAGGTGCTGGCTGGTACAAGCAGTAGTTGAGCACACGCGGGATAAAGCACACAAGGCTTGAGTAACTCCAGGCGGAAAAAGGTGAATTGAATTGAACGGACCTACTGAAATCTCATAACTCACACATGGATGGCCCAAGCAGTATCAGAAATTTCACTCCAATTTCCCTGGTTGTTTGAGTGGCTATCGGTTTAGGGGGCTCTTTGTTTTCCCTGGCCTTTTTTTTTGGTTTATTTTTGTTGCTTACGGTCCCGGGCGGATGGCCAGAAGAGAAAGAATCAATCAAAATGACAGAATCAGGCTTAAGTTGGTACACAGTACTAGAACTCCCTGTGACCCCCTCCCCCTTCTGGATTTGGCTGGGCCCCCTTCTAGATTCGGCTGCCCCCCCTCCTTGGACGTGCTTTTGTCACAGCACAAACTACTTGTAAGGTCTGTGATTTTATGCTTGGTGGATGCAACCAATTAGCAGTCAATTTATGTTGTCAATGATGACAGCCAGCTGACCGTCTTGTGATACTCAGTTTGACCAAATCTCGAAATATACGTCTACTCCGTACAACGAAAGCGAAAGAAAAAAAAAAAGGCCCGCTTGCTCCGCGGCTCTTCTTCTTGGCGCGTTCGCTTCACCCTCTCGGTCGATCGGCATCCCATCCTCTTCTACAATACAAGATCCTGCCTCCCTCCCGCCTTGTAAAAATCGGCCCTGACCTTTTCTCTATTACGGACGGACCCCGCGTCAATTGCAGCATCAGCGCCTGTCACGTGCCTTTCTGTTTGCTTTGGCTTAGCTTACGTTCTCCTACGTTCCAGCCCATTGCGACGTATCAGAAATTGCCCCCAATCTATCCCCGAGCGAACAAACGCACTAAAGGATACCCTAAGGTTTCTACTAACAAAATAACGCCTGTCCTGTCGGGTATGGTCCACACGCCTATCTCCTTGCAACGCCCTGTTTGATCGATTTTGCCGCTTTAGCGTTCGGTGTGTCGGACTTGGGCGCTCGCCTCGCTTGCCACCAAACCAAGCAAGCTCTTGATCAGTCTTTGTCAGACTGGACACATCCGGTTTGTCCAATTGCCACCAGTCTGTCTGTCTCTGTCTTTGGGGTTGAGGCTCATTTCATTTGGCCCTGTCCGAATGCACCACGTACTCTCCGCAAGCGCCATGGTTGGTACCTGAAATGATAGCTCAGGTCCGGTTTGACTTGGTTTACGGAGTAGTTGGACGTTGGTTTGATTAATTTGTTTTGCACTGTTTGGTGAGGAAACAATGGCAGCCAACCAAATGCGGCAATACCATTGGATAGGCACAAAAAAGAGGGTGCGAGACAGTCTGAGACGCCGCAGAACGAGCCCAAAAGGCCAGACTGAGTGACAGACTGAGTAAGTGATCTTTTTTCTTTTTTTTTTCTTCCTTTTTTGGGCTAAAAAAAAAAGGGGGGGGGGGTTGTATGTATAACCCTAAGGAATCCAAATAACCCTACCGGTTGCGGGATCCAAACAGATGCCCAACTACGTCATACACACAAAGCATGAATCGACTTAGATGTGAATTATTAACAAGAAAAACAGACCAGAAAAACCCCCCCAAAGATAAACAGCTTACAGTGAGCTATTGTGCTTTCTAAAGCGCCGCCATGAATCCCAATGAAGAACATAAAAAACGAAAAACAAAACCAAAATCAACTAGCAACTAGACATTATGGCTGCCACTGTCTAGGCTTGTACGCAGCCGAATGTCAGACTTTCAAGGGTACGAATAGACAGAATTCTACGCATCAGACGAGTGAGCTAGACCTCTACGCACCAAACCCTAACGCCTGTGTACCCAGAAACAGCCGCGTCAGACTTGACTAGATAGCCACCTTATCATACGACTGACCGCGCACCATGCCGCCCGCCATGGCCGCCCGCACATTTCTCTTAAACGCCTCCTTGTTTGCGCGCAAATCATCAGCCGCCTCCTTGTTCAGCGGATCCGATGCATTTGGTTCAAGGAAGAGAAACTGAAGCCCGACAATGACGGCGTTGATGTTGAGCACAGGCTTCCAGTCCTCGCGCAGAATGTTGAGGCACACTTTTCCCTCCAGGTCAATGTTGGGGTGGTATATCGTCTCGCGGCACTGAACCTTGGGCGGCTCGTGCGGGAAGTTTTGGTTGATGGCAAAAGTAAATGTGAAGCGACCGCCGCGGTACATGCCTTCGTCCGGGCAGATTGTCAGGATGAAGTTGAGGATGTCGTCGGGATCGGGGAACGTTGTCGACATGGTCGTGCCAAGCTCGAGCTCTGCCAGATCTACAGCGCGTTAGAATCTCGGTTCAATTTGGTACTACCAGAGACGATCGATGAGCATACCCTTTTGCACGCGCAGCTGCGCCGCCGTCACCTTTTTCTTCTTGCCAGCCGCAGCCTCGGCATTCTCAGCCTGTTGCTGCTGCTTTTTCTGTATGGTTGTTAGTTAGGTTTTTTTTTTTGATGTACGTTATCGGGGGGTTTTTTTTTATGATGCACGTTATCGGTATGGCTGCTGTGTCGTACCATGGACCAAATCTTTAACATGGCGAAAAAGAAAAAAACAAGTCGTAAAAAACGAGGCGCCGATCAATTAAAAAGTAGTAGATCAAAGTTACCCAACCGAGCAACTAGCGAGGAGATCTACCGTTCGAGGAATACAAAATGTCGCGTGGGAGAGAGAACGTAGGTTCGATTTTCGAGCAGCCTTACTTGTGCGGCTAAGAAGTGGAGGGGCTATGATGGTTATGACGATTTAAAAGAAATGATGAGTATAAAAACAAAAAGAGAAACCAGAAACGCAAAGAAACGCCAGAATGAAGGAAAAAAAAAAAGAAAACCCCTGAAATATGTGAGAAAAAAGAAAGCAGAAAATGCGAAAATTCAACTGAAAGCTTCGTGGCTAGTGTTGGAGATGTGAAAAAAAAAAGGCAACAAACCCTTTGGATAACAAAGCTTCATTGTCCCCTTGTCTCATGATGGCAACGGCTCGATGACTAATTCATCCTGCCAGGCAGTTTGGGGGGGGAAGTTGTATACGGGGTTTGATTAAATCGCAACTCATTCATTAGCGTCGAAGCAAAAAGAAAAGAGGGGCAAAAGCGGGGATTTCGGCCAATGGAGACCTAGGCGATACGGTCACACAAGCTTTTGATTTTACGTCTACAGTGTAGTAGTACTAGTATTTGGACTCCTCATAGGACGTCAGATTGAATCATGGACAGAGACATTTTAGGAAACGGTGGTAGCAAGCAACGTCTCGGGGCGTTTTAGCAGTCCCAGGGTGGCCCCCATGACGCGGGGTGGCAGAAACTTGCAAAAAAAAGAGAATATAAAGCCAAACTATCCCTCTTTCCTCGACAAGCCATCACCACATCATCCGATATGGTCTAGCGGTTAGGATTCCTCGTTTTCACCGAGGCGGCCGGGGTTCGACTCCCCGTATCGGAGCGTTAGCTCAAACCGGCATGTCTATTTTTGCTTGGTTCCACGGCATTTCTTTTTCACACCAACGGCATAACATGCATATTGGGTTTGGTTTGAGGGATCTAGTTAGACATTATCTCAATCAATTGGGGCTTAGTTTAAGGAATCTCTAGACAATAAAAATCACAATCAATTGTAGGCTTGTTTTTTTTTTCTTTTTCGGGAAGTTCTGACAAAAGGAGTGTATTCACTAAACAAAATAGAAATCTAGCTTATGAGAGAAATGTATGTAAAAGGAAAGAAATATCAAAATTGGGAAACTGGAAAATCAACAAGGAGAGAAAAATGTCTACCCAAAGAAGAAGACACAATCCCCCTTTTTAAAATCAAAAGAAAATAGGCAACAAAAATGAAAACGATAAAAGAAAAGACAGAGAAAAAAAAGTTTATGTGTCTTGGGAGGCAAGGACCATGATTGAATCAGAGATCAGAAACGAGCAATCGTTAGAAATGGACAATAGATATAAGAAAAAAAAAGTCGTAAATGGCGTCGTCGAGATGGGGAAAAGAAAAAAAAAAGAAAGATTCGTAGGCGAGAGGAAATATTTGTAGGTGAGAGACGAAAGAGATTAGCGCTTGGACATGCAGAACATGAGACCCGTCTTTCCAAGGAACCACAGGAAGCCCATGAAGCGAACCAGCGACAGTAGGGCGGTGGCGTAAAGCAGGAACTTGAAGTAGTTGGCGGTACGCTCCGAGGCGGTTTGCTATTTCAGTCAGTAAGAATGCCGAGCCAAAAAAAAAAAAGAAAAAAAAAGAAAAAGAGAGAAACTTACACCAATGCCAAACGAGTTAAAGTTGTCGCTGGTAATCACCACAATCAAAAAGGTGTTGGAAAACAGCCACGACACAACCAGACCAGTACGGAAAGACTTGTACGAATCCTCGACATCCTTCTTCTCATACTCCTCAGCCTCCTTGAACGGCTCTAGCGCACGCTTGACTGTCTGCTCAAACAGCTTGTCGATATCCTCCTGCGGCTTGTCGATTTCCTCAACCACCACCTCGTTCTTTTCGCCCTTTTGCACGTTGGCTGACGGCAGAGCCTCAACCTTGTCGGAACCCTTGGTACCCCACGACACATCGTGCCAGTTGTTGAAGGCGTAGACCATCAGAATGTTAATGTAGGTCGACGTCAACAGCATGTAGGCGGGGAACGAGTGAAGCATGTGCCACGGGTCCAGGTACAGGAACGAGGCCACGTAGTACAGACCGTAAATGCAGACCAGCGACACGATAATGACACCAGCGGCCGACGATCCAGTAAAAAAGGTGCGCACAAAGTCCGAGCCCGACTCCACCTTGAGATCAGTGCTGGGGTTGACGCCCTTGAGACCGCGGACAACCAGGTAAAAGGTCAGAACAATGGTGTAGCCCTGGACTAGCGCAAAGACAAGGAACGAGGTAATGTACGTGTACTTGGAACCCTTGGGACGGTTACCCAGAGCGAGAATGAACTGCAGAATGACAAAGGCGAGGTACAGGTACTTGAGCAGGGCGTTGATGATGGGAGTGGCGGTATCACCAAACGGCCACGCGTGGAACTTGTTGGTGGTGGGCGTCTGGGGAACGGGCGTGCCGACCAGATCCATAATGACCGTGGTCGTCAGGTAGTAGGAAGCGAGCGCGAACCAAGAGAAAATGACCGTCAGCACGTTGTAAATCAACTGCACGTGCAAAAAGAACATGCGGACAAAGTTGTGGCCCGACTTGTACATGCGGCTAAAGTGCATCAGACTGTACAGCGAGGCAGCAAACGAACCGTTCAGCCAACGACGACGCTGCGAGATGAACTCGGGCGCACCCTCGGGCACATCGGTCTCGCCCTTGGCTGCTTTGATGTACGACAAGTGCCACTTCTGGCCGGCCTTGGCCACCAGTTCAAAACACAGAATACGATCCTCGGCCAAGAACATGTTCTTCTTGAAAATGTTCATGCCGTCGATACCCTTCTTACCCAGCTGGGCCGACAGCGTGTGGTCACCGTGGAAGTACTGCTCCAGCGGGCGGCCCATGATGGCACGGAAACGGTAGGCCGAAAAGGCACCGGGAAGCACAGACACGTAGCCAAACGAAGACTCGAGCGGCTTGTCCAGAATGTTGGAGATCTTGTACTCAAAGTTCTGCACGGCCACCAGAGGGTTGAACAGCTTGCGGCCGCCCTTGCCCAACATGGCGTGAATCTCACCACAAGCACCACCCAGATCCTTGTCGTTGTAAAAGGCCTCCCACAGAGCCAGCAGCGACTTGGGCGACGGCTTGGTACCGGCATCCAGCAGAATGCACACCTCGGGGTTGAGGATACGGCCAAAGGCATTGAACAGCCAGCGGTGAGAGTTGATCTTCTTGGAGTTCTTACCCTTGAGGCAGAAGATGAATTGCACGGGCGGCAGGGTCTGCGGGCTGTCTTCGGTGGGCCGAATCAACTGCTGGCTGGGCGTAACCGACAGCTGGGTGGTGTACTCAAAGATGTGGGCAACAGTGGGCTTGCCGTCAACGTCCTTCTTGACAACTCCGTCCTGGTAGATACCAATGGTGGCCAGCACATCCAGCACGCTCTTGTCCGTCTTCTCGATACCGTCAAAGACTAGACACACGACAATCTTTTGCCAGGCGGGGCCGCCCTTGTTCCAAAAGGTAGACTTTTTCAGGTTGACAATGTCTCGAATGTTTTGCATGACACCGTGCAGGGTACGGGCCATTAGCACCTTGTCTTCGTTGTAGTAGGTGATGGCAATCAGCAGCTCGGTGTGGCGGTTGTACATGCGCGGGCGCAGATCGTAACCGTTCTTGAGGGTAAAGTCGTTGGGGTCGCAAGTTGCGGCAGTGTAGCGCATAGTCATGAACTCCTCGTTGCCGCCCTCAACATCGCGGTACTTGGCCTGTATGGCGTTCTTGATGGCGGACGGCACAGGGTAGCCCAGCGACAGGGTACCCTTGACCAGCTTGACCTTACGCGTACCATAACGCTTCAGACCAGGGCCGACCTGCTGACGGGCGACCCAGGTATCATCGGGGTTGTCGACGGTGGACACGGGGCGGGTGCCGTAGCCGCCAAAGCCACCGGACGAGTCAAACTCGGACTGGTAAGCTTGCGTGGTGTAAGGGTCATTTTGGAAGCCGGGCGACGGCGAAGTTCCGGGGCCTTGGTTGAGCTGGGCGCCGGGGGCGTAGGACTCGGTCAAAGAGTAGGCCGAGAGAGGACGCTCAGGAGGCTGGACACCAAGCGAGTCGCCGAGATGGCCGGTCTGGGACATGTATTCGTGTGTGGGCGTGTGGGTATCACGGAGAAGGGAGCGGTTGGACTCTTCGGGGTCATCCATGGGGGGGATGTGGTACTGGAGGGATTTGTTAGCTAGTATACTGAGAGATTGGGGAGGAGAAAGGGGCAACTCACACGGCCGGCCGGAGGAAGATCCTGCAACGGCTCGCCGTCATATTGGTTGTGGCCTTGGCCTTGATAAGCCATGACTGGACGGACGGACGGATCGATTGAATTGAGCTAAAGCGGGTATTGATATTCGGTAAAGATACTGAAGATTGGGAGCGAAACGGAGCGATAAAAGGACGAGGCCGTAATTGAAGAAGCGAGTGGCGGGATCGGGCGGCGGGTTGATTCGCCTTTTTTATTTTTTATTTGGCGGCTGAAGAAATATGAAGATGAAGGTGGAAGAGAAGTGAAGGAAAATTTTTATTGCGAGAGAAACAAGTAGAAGTGAGTGAGCCTTGTTTCTTCAGCCTTCTCTGTTGGTTGTTCCTTCCTTTCTTTTTGTGTGTAGTGGGTTCAAAACGAGGGGAAAGAGGTAATTGCCTCTTTGGAATGTAGCGGGAGGAAGCTTTGGACTTTCCTTTAAAGGCGTCTCAACTTTTGTAGGAGACAGCGGTGTAAGAATTTGGAAGGAAAAGCAGAACAGGAAGAAAAATAGAAAAGAAGAGAGGGAAAAAAAAAGAAGAGGAGGAAAATAGAAAAGATGAAAAAAAAATAAAAGAAATGGGAATAAAAAGGAACAGGTCGTGGGCTGGGGCAGTGTAGTGCTAAAGAAAAGAAAAGAAAAAAAAGGGAAGAAGGTTCACCACCTTGCAATACTTGCAATTACTGGAACAGATCAAGGAAGGCGCAGACCAGCAAGAAACTACGCGACTACTGTGTAGTATGTTAAGAAAAAAGGAGGCAGTTGCCACAGCACAGCACAAGCACAGCCTAGTTCTTTCCTTTTTTTTGTTGGCTGGTCAATTCGATTCGATTCGAAGGAAGCAAAAGTCGTATAAACTTATTAATTCCATAGACAAGGAAACTGCATATGATGAGTTTGCAGGAGACAAAGAACAAGCTTATAGGCAGTCTTTTTCTTCTCTTTTTCTTCTCTTCTTCTCTTCCTCTTCTTCTTCTCTTCTTCTTCTCTTTTTCTTCTCTTCCTCTTCTTCTTCTCTTCTTCTCTTCCTCTTCTTCTGCCACAGCTTCTCCTACTTCATACATTTAGTACTTTCTATAGGCACAACCTTACACGCTAGAAACTAGGGAGGGGGGGGGGGGAAACGTGAAGAGGGAAAAAAAAAGATGGAGGAACAAGGGAGGCTACAGGCAGGTACAAAGAACATCGACGAGTTATTGAGATAAAGGGTCAGCTACAAGTATACAAGTATAGTCACCTTCTCAGTTAGTAAATAGGTTGAGGGATAGCGGTAAGGGAAGCAACCACGCAAAAAAAAAATACTGTGTACTGATACGCAGTAGATGCTGTACGGAGTAGACAGAGCATAACATAACCCTATGGTCCCTGTAGGAAATATAGCGATGTAAGTGGCAATGCAAGCTCTGTGCTGAGACACTGAGGGACAAGCAAGCCTTGAGTTTTGGCTTTTTTTTTTTTCTTCTTTTTCTTCTTCTTTTTCTTCTTCTTTTTCTTCTTCTTTTTCTTCTTCTTTTTTATTCTCTTTTTAATTTATTTTTTAATTTTTATTGGTGAAATGGGTCGGGCTAATTAAGCCTAGAGGAAAGTAGAAAAGGGGACTGTTCTAGTGAATGACAAGTTTTGAGGCTGAGGCCAAGCAGCAAGGCGGAGAGGCGAGGAACGCAACGACAACTGTGAGTGGATTTAGTTGACGTTTTATTTTCCTGTATTGAGACTTTTGACTTTGACCTTTCTTGATCTTCCTTGAATGTGGCGTCAGCTGTCTTGTGGCGTTCACCCCTTGAACTCGGAAATTCAGTTAGGTAGCATCGTATCCTCCTTTCCCCTGATTTCGACGACTTTTAAATTTAAATTTAGATTTGCGTTTAGCACAAGGAAAGAGAGAGAGAGAGAGAGAGAGAGAGAGAGAGAGATAAATATGAATAAAATTATGAATAAAAAAAAAGGCTATGTTACGTCTTATACAGAGGGAATTCAGGAAACCAAGAAATAATCTTCTCGTCTATCCAATCAATGACAGTACAAGAAGAAACAAGCGCTGTGCCTCTGGTTGTGCTACTTGTAGTACTTGAGCAAGCAAGCTTTGTGTACAAGCACAAGCAAGTCAAGCTCGTATTTTTCTTGGCTCTATTCGTACCTACACAGTACAAGTAGTTGAAATGCGGTGTGATGTAGCGGTACTTTGTTTTTGCGTCCGAATGTCAGAGTGACAAAGTACTGCTACTTTTTTTTTCTTTCTTTTTTTTTTTTCTTTTTTTCTTTTTTTTTTCTTTCTTTTTTTTTT
>LKBB01000149.1:49382-65530 GCA_001513885.1 Thielaviopsis musarum
GGGGGGGGGGGGGGGGACTAGTGACAGTAACAGTAGACAACAGAAAAGAAGAGCTGTCTAACAGTAGATAGCAGAAAAAAAAAAGGCTGCTCGAGTAGACAACAGAAGAGAAGAAAAAAAAGAAAAGTTTTAAAAAGACCAAAAAAACAAAAGACCCCTTATAACACCACGCACCGGTGCTTCTGGCGGTAGTAGCGGTTGTTGGCTTCAGGCGCCCCCCCGTTCATGGGCTGACGCGAAGATCTCGCCGTGTTCTGGCGCCCCGTGGCCTGCTGCGGCGGGCGCGAGGCATGCTGACGCTGGTCGCGCAGTTTACGCACCACATCATAAAAAGCCTTTTCGACATTGACGCAGTTCTTGGCCGAGGCCTCGACAAAATCACAGCCCAGCTCGCGGGCCAGGGCATGGCCTTCCTGGGTCGACACTTCGCGCTCCGTTACGCGGTCGCTCTTATTGCCAACCAGCATGACGGGCACGGGCAACGGCGGCTGGGCGGCGGCAACGGGCGAGGCCGGGTACGACGAAGGCGTGGAGCAGGATTCCTTGACGCGCTGAATCTGGTTGTGGAACTTGCGGATGCGCGTAAATGAGGAGCGCGACGAGATGCTGTAGACGAGGACGAAGCCTTCGCCGTCGCGGATCCATTGGTCGCGCAGGGCTGTGTATTCCTCTTGGCCGGCGGTGTCGAGCACTTCGAGCATGCAGGGCTGACCGTCGATGACGACTTGCTTGCGGTACGAGTCTTCGATGGTGGGGTCGTACTAGAGATAGCGGTTAGCGGATGTGTGGGGAGAGAGAAAGGGAGAGAGGGAGAGAGAGAGAGAGGGAGGGAGAGAGAGAGGGATAGAGAGAGAGAGAGATAGATAGATAGAGAGAGAGAGAGAGAGATAGATAGAGAGAGAGAGAGACAGAGAGAGAGATAGATAGAGAGAGAGAGAGACAGAGAGAGAGAGAGAGAGAGAGAGAGAGAGAGAGAGAGAGAGAGATAAAGAGGGAGATAGAGAGGGAGATGTGGAGAGAGAACTTACAGTCTCAACAAAATGTTGCAGGCACAGCTGAATCGTCAGCGCCGTCTTTCCCACGCCTCCATCGCCAAGCACCACCAGTTTATACAGCACCATGCGGCCCGCCATTGTTAAGGCGAGGAATTAAGAAACTAAAGGAATAAGGACAAGAAGAAAGGCGGCTATCACGCCGGGTTTGAGTGTGGCGGTGAGTCAATCGAATACTGCGATTAAACCAGGCCAGACCAGATCAGATCAGACAAATGGGCGGACCGTCTAGGGAGAGAGAGAGAGAAAGAGAGAGAGAGAGAGAGAGATAGAAGGGAGGTATAGAGAGAGAGAGCGAAAGAGAGAGAGAGGAGAAAAGGAGCGAAAAAGAACGTCGTCGGGATGGAATGCGTGTCGGAAGCCGGAGACGAAAAGCGGATGGATAGTAACGGTCGGGAAATTATTCCAGTTGGGGTCGGGATAGAATCGAGCGGCTTTGGGTCAATGATTGATGATTGACGATTAATTGAAGGCTGATGATTAATTGATGGCTGATGATTAATTGATGGCTGATGATTAATTGATGGTTGATGATTAACTGATTGACGATGGAAATAAAGCGAATTGAATCTGGTTGGGGAGGCTTTTTTTTTTCTCTTCTTTATCTTATTTCGATTAAATTGGCGAGGAAACCTTGATCGTCAAATGATTAAATTCTATGGGGGAGACAAGAAAGAGAGAAAAAGTGATGAGAGAAGGAGAGAAAGAAAAAAAAAACAAGAATTCAGCTCGGGATGGATTTCTAGATGTTTTGTTGTTCGTTTAGTTTTAGCGGCTGTAGTGCGTGAGCTGCGAGTAATATAGAAGGTGAGAGGAAGGGAAGGGAGAGGAATAAACACAAGAGGAATAAGGAAGAAAGAGGATAAAAAGGAATAAACGCGAATAAAAGAGGAATAAAAAAAAGAATAAAGAGGAATAAAACCAGGAAAAAGAAAAAGAAGAGGCGAGGAAAGTCAGTGGATTACAATTGGCTGGATTAGGTGGAGAGCAGAGCGACAGGAGATTAGAGTAGAGGTGGAAAGAATACGTAGTACAGAGTAGAAGAGTAGAAAATAGCAAGCTTTACTATGCCCTTTTTTTTTTTTCGTTTTGTCTATGCCTAATCAAGTTAAGGGGCCACTAAACTGAGCTAGGATGCTGCTCAGCACGTCCCCTAAGCTTTTAGTGCTTTCGCCCTACTTTTAGCCTTTACACAGTGTTGTTAGCTTTAGCTATAGCAGATGTTTTAGTGCATGTTTTAGCGCATGTTATAGAAGCTATAGCTGTCACTCCTTTTTCACGTTTGAGAAAGAAGAAAAAAAAAGGAAAAAACGTTTTAGGGTTAGGCTCTATTTAACATTCTCACTTATAGCTACTATAAGCACTTTGCTGCCATTGACCTCGTTGCTATATAAAACTTATAGTATTAAGTTTTGAAATATAAGTCAAATTTGCTATTCTAAAAAAATCAAAAGACTTATAAAAGGCATTTATCTTAGTAAAAAAAGCTTTGAATAACTTAAAATCATTATCTATAAAATAAATTTAAGCTAACTTTATTTTATTAAATATATATAGAGTATTAGTATCTATTATTATAGGCTATATATAAATAGGCTTGCTAAATATAGTAGTAAAAAGGTAAGATTCAATTAAGGACTAAAATAAGAGAAAAGACAAGAACATATAACTATATCTAACCTAAAATACCTAGACTAAGACTATTAACCCTAATGACTCATTTACTTATAACTAATTATGTTAGGAGCTACATATAGATAAGCTTGTTAAATGTAGTAGTAAATGTTAGGGTCTATAACTATTATTTTAGTCTACTGTCACTTGACCCACTATTACACAATGATAGGGAGGAGCTAGTTTTGTTAGGGTCTGTAACTATTATTTTAGTCTACTGTCGCTTGACCTGCTATTGCACAATAATAGGGAGGAGCTAGTTTGGGTACCCACTATAATGACTACTATAATGCTATAGTCAGTTGTAAGTGAATGAGTCATTGGGATTGACAGTCTTAGGTCTAGGTATTTTAGGTTAGATGTAGTTGTTAGGGTCTATAACCATTATTTTGGTCTACTATCACTTGACCTGCTGTTACACAATGATAGGGAGGAGCTAGTTTGGGTACCTACTACAACAACTACTATGACACTATAGTTAGTCACAAGCAAATGAGTCATTAGGATTAACAGTCTTTGTCAGGAGCTACATATAGATAAGCTTGTTAAATGTAGTAGTAAAAAAGGCAAGATTCAATTAAAGACTAAAACAAGAGAAAAAGATAAGAACATGTAACCACATCCAACTTAAAATACCTAGACCCAAAACTATCAATCCCAATGACTCATTCACTTGCAACTAACTATAGCATCATAGTAGTCATCATAGTAGGTACCCAAACTAGCTCCTCCCTATCATTGTACAATAGTAGGTCAAGTAATAGTAGACCAAAATAATAGTTGCAAACCCTAATATATGACTCCCCTCTAGTTGCCTATCTAGTATCTGCTAGCAGATGTACCTGCTCTAGGAGGAGCAGCAGTAGGGCCTATAGTGGGAGTAGTGGGAGGGCCTGTAACTAGAGGAGCACTGACACTAGCTCTGATTGCAGCCATGTTAGTGACAACAGAGGCCAGGTCTGACTAGAGCTAGTAGACTATAGCTTTGTTAGCAGAGCTATCTGATTATAGCAGGGACAAGTCATTCATAGTACTAGGCATCAGTGTGAGAACTGCATACACATCTGAGCAGACCTGCTAGATGAGAGCATTGAGACCTATTAGCATTAGTGAGAGGTTATTGCTGTCATGGGCAATGTTAGCATTGGCAGCAGCTAGAGCAGCTCTAGTAGCAGCTGCAGTAGCAGCAGCTTGAGCTCAGGTGCTAGTTGTCAGGGGCTACGTACAGATAAGCTTGTTAAATGTAGCGGTAAATAAGGCGAGATTCAATTAAGGACTAAAACAAGAGAAAAGACAAGAACATGTGACTACATCCAACCTAAAATACCCAGACCCAAGACTGTCAATCCCAATGACTCATTTGCTTGTAACTGACTATGGCATCATAGTAGTTGTTGTAGTAGGTACCCAAACTAGCTCCTCCCCATCATTGTATAACAGTGGGTCAAGCAATAGTAGACCAAAATAATGGTTGCAGACCCTAACACATGACTCCCCTCCAGTTGCCTATCTAGCATCCACTAGCAGACATACCTGCTCCAGGAGGAGCAGCAGTAGGGCCTGCAGCAGGAGTAGCAGGAGCAGCAGGAGGGCCTGTGGCCAGAGGAGCACCAATACTAGCTCTAATTGCAGCCACATCAGCAACAACAGAGGCCAGGTCTAACCAGAGCTAGTGAACTGCAGCTTTATTGGCAGAGCTGTCCAATCACAGTAGGGACAAGTCATTCATAGCACTAGGCATCAGCATGAGAACTGCATACACATCTGAGCAGACCTGCTAGACAAGAGCATCAAGACCTGTCAGCATTAGCAAGAGGTTATTGCTATCATGGGCAACATTAGCATTGGCAGCAGCTAGAGCAGCTCTAGCAGCAGCTACAGCAGCAGCAGCTTGAGCTCAGGTGCCAGCAGTAGGGCCCATAGGTGCAGGTAGTAGGGCCTGGTTCACAGGGCCTTATTAGGCAATGCAACTAGCAATAGCAGCTAATAGGGGGAGCACCTTCCAAATGGCCATGCCAAAGTTAGTCAAGCAGGTTGGGGGCATAGTCAGGGTACTGTGGACCTCATAGATCACATCAGCCAGGGCCTGTAAGAATGCAGCCATAGGCACAGCTGGGTTGGCCCACAGGTTGGGGCACTCAGCAATATATAGGCCCATTGAGGCTAGAGCTAGCATGATCACAACACATGTAATGCCCTGGTTATAGCAGAAGAAGCAGGCTTTATTGGGGCAGCCATAGCAGTTATTGATCATCTAGCACTCATACATTGGGTCTTGGCCTTGGACCACAAGGCAGCTAAAACAGGGAACCATCTGAATAGCAGAAGCTACAATCACTATACCATTGATGCCCTGCTTCTAGGGGGCTGTAGTGGCCATGTGTAGAGTGGGTACAACATTGCTAGGCATGTTTCAGGCTAGTGCAAGCAAAGATGCAGTGAAAATGAGTTAAAAAACAGGAGCAAAAGGAGTCAAGGTAGTAGTATCATGAGGTTGATGACTGAAGATAAAGAAGAAAAGAAAAGAAGGAAAATAGTTTAGTGGGTAGCCTGGAAACCCTCAGCTTCTATAGGCAGATGGGAACAAAGAACTTGGACAAATGGTGTAGTAGGGCCCTGTCTGCCTAATGTAGCTAGTCATTACTATTACAGATATAGGTTGCCTAGGTGTAATAGTTGGTATTTTTCACAGAAACACACTAGTACAGCATTTTATTAAGTGGCATAGGCCTAGATTTTCTCTTTTTACAGCCATAACAGTAGGGGTGGTCAGCCTTGTATACACTGAGTGCTGCCATGTCAGCCAGTGCCAATGCAGGCTCCCACATAGGCTCAGGGTATCCAGTCCATTTGACCAAATACTCAATTGCACTAGCAGCAGATTGGCACTCTCATATGATTGCTTCAACCTCATACTCTAGGTGGCCATCAACTTCAATTGCACCCAGTTCTACTAGCAGCACATCTTGCAATGGGAACACATCATCAAAGTCCAGCCATAGACAGTCTGCATGGAAGACATCATAGCCATTGCCCCCCCACATATCTAGTCAGTACATGTGCATGCCAATACACTCTAGTACTTGGGTGCAAAACACATGGTTGCAGAGAGACTTGCCAAGGCCCTCCTTGTTCAGGGCATATGGGCTCTTCTCAACCTATATATAGTTGCTAGGCTCATAGTGCAGATGCAGCATGCACTTGTGATTAGCAGCCTCCTCCATGTCAGCACAAGCAAATGTGAGCTATTGTGTAGCCTAGGCCTGCCACTCACACATTCCATTGACTAGGTGTTAGGCCCATGACACAGGGCTCTGATCTGGGTCATAGTTAGCTATGAGACCCTCCTCTCCAGCCACACTGAGCTCAACAGCAGCCAGCTCATAACCAAACATCATGTAAAAAGGGGATATTCCAGTCAAAGAGCTAGGGGAGCAGTTTAGCACAAATTCAACAAACTTAAGGCATTCAGCCCAATCAGGGCAAGTGTAGAGCATCTTAGCCAGCTTTGACTTCACCTCATAGTTCATTCATTCCATAGCACCATTGGTCTGCAGATGGTATATAGTCAAAAGGCAATGCTCAATGCCAAGCTATAAGCAGAGTTCTTTCCAGAATATGGCTACAAACTGCTAGTCTGACATGATAGCAGCCAGGAGCCCTTACACAGGTAGGTACTGTAACAAGAAGCAGTCAGTGAGATGCTCAATGTCCATTGACCAGCATAGGATAAGTTAGACACCTTTTGACAAATGGTCAATGATCATCATCACATAGCAGTAGTCACAGCTGTTCATGTTAGAAATGGGGAGAGGGCTGACCATATCCAAGCCAATAGTCAACCACATGCAGTCAGGTATAGGGAGCAGGCATAGAGTGCCTTGCTTCTGCTGTCACTGGGCATTCATACTATTGCAGATTTGGCAGTTGCAGCAGAAACACCTGACATCATTTATGTAGTTAGGCTAGAAGTAGGTTTTGCCAATCTCTGCCATCATGACTTGCCTGCCTGGGTGGATCAGTAGGGTGGAGTCATAAGTCAACTACAGTACAGCCATACATAGCAGCTCTAATGCTAGCAGCCAGAGCTTCTTACAGAAGCAGGCCCATCCATTCAAGTCTAGTATACACTCAGATAGCATCACATGAAGGCCCTTCAGGTCATCTGGCTACTGCTTTACACTATCCTTTAGGGTAGCACATACAGCTCAATATTGGTCATCTTTCTCAAGGGCCACATGCCAGAGGTCAGACAGTAGCAAATCCAAGAACAGGGACAGCTCTGTAGCCATAATAGAGCAGATGCACAGTGTGCCATCATCATTACAGTGGAACACCAGCTGAGTACAGCCTGCAATGCAGGGGTCAGTAGCATCAGCAGGCATATAGAGGCAGGAGAGAGCATCTGGCATAAGGGCCAGCTTGCTAGGGCAGTGTTCCAAGACAGGCAAATACTCACTTATATAGAGGGCCCAGCACACTTGCCTCTCTGACAGGTCACATGTGGTCATAAAGTGGAGGAGGTTCTTGTAATCCATCAAGACACAGATGGGCTCAGTGCAGCTGCAAAGCTCTCTACACCATTCTTTGAATGCATCAATGATAGCCAAAAACTCCTTGTCATAGATAGGGTAGTTGGCCTCTACAGCATTGAACTTCCAGCTGTAGAACCCACATGGCATCTAGGGGCTGCCTTCCTCCTGCTGCTAAGTCAGCACTATGCTAATGCCATATCTAGATACATTAGCCTCAACTATTGTAGGGCAGTCATAGCAGAAGGTGGTGAGAATCAGCACCTACAGGAAATAGTCTCACAGCTCATCAAACAATCACATGCATTCAGAGGACCATACAAATTCAGCTGTCTTCACAGTGAGTGCAACCAAGGGGCAGACCAATTCAGAGAAGTTCTTAATGAATTTGCAATAGAAGTTAGCAAAGCCCAGGAACAACTAGACATCACAGCAGCACTTCAGCATCAGCCACTCCTGAATACTAGTCAGCTTAGCCAGGTCTATCTCAATGCAGCCAGGGGATATAATGAAACCAAGGTATCTAGTCTGTATTACCATGAATTCACACTTCTTGATATCTATCATCAGGCCATTCTTGATCAGTTGCACTAGCACTTGGTTGACCTTGGCATAGTGGTCCTCTAGCAAGCTGTCAGTATCAGAGGCTATATACAGATAAGCTTGTTAAATGTAGCAGTAAATAAAGCGAGATTCAATTAAGGACTAAAACAAGAGAAAAAGACAAGAACATGCAACTGCATCCAACCTAAAATACCCAGACCCAAGACTGTCAATCCCAATGACTCATTCACTCACAACTAACTGCAGCATTATAGTAGTCATTGTAGTAGGTACCCAAACTAGCTCCTCCCCATTATTGTGCAATAGTGGGTCAAGCAATAGTAGACCAAAATAATAGTCACAGACCCTAACACATGACTCCCCTCCAGTTGCCTATCTAGCATCCACTAGCAGATGTACCTGCTCTAGGAGGAGCAGCAGTAGGGCCTGCAGCAGGAGCAGCAGGAGCAGCAGGAGGGCCTGCAGCTAGAGGAGCACTGACACTAGCTCTGATTGTGGCCATGTCAGTAATGACAGAGGCCAGGTCTGACTAGAGCTAGTAAACTGTGGCTTTGTTAGCAGAGCTATCCAATTACAGCAGGGACAAGTTATTCATAGTGCTAGGCATTAGTGTGAGAACTGCACACATGTCTAAGTGGACCTACTAGACAAGAGCATTGAGACCTATCAGTATCAGTGAGAGGTTGTTGCTGTCATGGGCAACATTGGCATTGGCAGCAGCTGGAGCAGCTCTAGTGGCAGCTGCAGCAGCAGCAGCTTGAGCTTAGGTGCCAGCAGCAGGGCCTGCAGGTACAGGTAGTAGGGCCTGGTTCACAGGGCCTTATTAGGCAATGCAACTAGCAACAGTAGCTAATGGGGGGAGCACCTTCTGAATGGCCATGCCAAAGTTGGTTGAGCAGGTTGGGGGCACAGTCAGGGTGCTATGGACCTCATAGATCACATTAGCCAGGGCCTGCAAGAATACAGCTATAGGTGCAGCTGGGTTGGCCCACAGGTTGGGGCACTCAGTGATATATAGGCCCATTGAGGCCAGAGCCAGCATAATCATGATGCATGTAATGCCCTAGTCATAGCAGAAGAAGCAGGCTTTGTTGGGGCAGCTGTGGCAGTTATTGATCATCCAGTACTTATGCATTGGGTCTTGGCCTTGGACTGCAAGGCAGCCAAAACAGGGAACTATCTAAATAGCAGAAGCTATGATTGCTATGCTATTGACACCCTGCTTCTAGGGGGCTGTAGCAGCTATATGCAGAGTGGGTACAACATTGCTAGGCATGTTTCAGGCTAGTGCAAGCAAAGATGCAGTAAAAATGAGTTAAAAAACAGGAGCAAAAGGAGTCAAGGTAGTAGTATTGTAAGGTTAATGACTGAAGATGAAGAAGAAAAGAAAGGAAGGAAAATAGTTTGGTAGGTAGCCTGGAAACCCTCAGCTTCTATAGGCAGATGGGAATAAAGAACTTGGACAAATGGCATAGTAGGGCCCTGTCTGCCTAATGTGGCTGGTTATTACTATCACAGATGCAGGTTGCCTAGGTGTGATAGTTAGTATTTTTCACAGAAATACACTAGTGTGGCATTTTATTAGGTAGTGTAGGCCTAGATTTTTTCTTTTTACAGCTGCAACAGTAGGGGCAGTCAGCCTTGTATGCACTGAGTGCCACTGTGTCAGCCAGTGCCAATGCAGGCTCCCATATAGGCTCAGGGTATCTAGTCCATTTGACCAAATACTCAATTGCACCAGCAGTAGATTGGTGCTCTTACATGATTGCTTCAACCTCATACTCTAGGTAGCTATCAACTTCAATTGTGCCTGGTTCTACTAGTAGCACATCTTGTGATAGGAACACATTGTTGAAGTCTAGCTGTAGATAGTCTGTATGGAAGACATCATGGCTATTGCCCCCCTGCATGTCTAGTTGGTATGTATGCATACTGATGTGCTCTAGTACTTAGGTGTGAAACACATGGTTGCAGAGAGACTTGCCAAGGCCCTCCTTATTCAGGGCATATAGGCTCTTCTCAACCCACATATAGTCACCAGGCTTGTAGTGTAGATGCAGTGTGTGCTTGCAATTAGCAGCCTCCTCCATGTCAGCATGAGTGGATGTAAGCTATTGTATAGCCCAGGCCTACCACTTGCACATTCCATCAACTAGGTATCAGGCCTATGATATAGGGCTCTGATCTAGGTCATAGTTAGCTATGAGACCCTCCTCTCTAGCTGCACTGAGCTCAATAGTAGCTGGCTTGTAACCAAACATCATGTAAAAAGGGGACATTCTAATTGAAGAGCTAGGGGAGCAGTTTAGTATGAATTCAACAAACTTAAGGCACTCAGCCCAATCAGGGTGAGTGTAGAGCATCTTGGCCAGCTTTGACTTCACCTTGTGGTTCATTCATTCCATAGCACCATTAGTCTGCAGATGGTATGTGGTCAAAAGGCAATGCTCAATACCAAGCTGTGAGCAGAGTTCTTTCCAGAACATAGCCACAAACTGCTAGTCTGACATGATGGCAGCCAGGAGCCCTTACACAGGTAGGTACTGTAACAAGAAGCAGTCAGTGAGATGCTCAATGTCCATTGACTAGCATGGGATAAGTTAGACACCTTTTGACAAATGGTCAATGATCATCATCACATAGCAGTAGTCACAGCTGTTCATGTTAGAAATGGGGAGAGGGCTGACCATATCCAAGCCAATAGTTGACCACATGCAGTTGGGTATAGGGAGCAGGCATAGAGTGCCTTGCTTCTGCTGTCACTGGGTGTTTATACTATTACAGATTTGGCAGTTGTAGCAGAAATGCCTGACATCATTCATGTAGTTGGGCCAGAAGTAGGTTTTGCCAATCTCTGCCATCATGACTCACCTGCCTGGGTAGATCAGCAGGGCAGAGTCATGAGTCAACTGCAGTACAGCCATATGCAGCAGCTCTGATGCTAGCAGCCAGAGCTTCTTATGGAAGCAGGCCCATCTGTTCAAGTCTAGTGTGCATTCAGACAGCATCACATAAAGGCCCTTCAGGTCATCTAGCCACTGCTTCACACTGTCCTTCAGGGTAGTGCACACAGCTCAATATTAGTCATCTTTCTCAAGGGCTGCATGCCAGAGGTCAGACAGTAGTGAATCTGAGAATGGGGACAGCTCTATAGCCACAATAGAGTAGATGTGCAGTGTGCCATTGTCATTGTAGTGGAACACCAGCTGAGTGCAGCCTGCAATGTGGGGGTCAGTAGCATTAGCAGGCATGTAGAGGTGGGAGAGAGCATCTAGCATAGGGGCCAGCTTGCTAGGGCAGTGTTCCAAGATGGGTGAATACTCACTTATATAGAGGGCCCAGTGCACTTGCCTCTCTAACAGGTCACATGTGGTTGTAAAGTAGAGGAGGTTCTTGTGATCTATCAAGATGTGGATGGGCTCAGTGCAGCTGTAAAGCTCTCTGTACCATTCTTTGAATGCATTGATGATAGCCAAAAACTCCTTGTTGTAGATAGGGTAGTTGGCCTCTGTAGTATTGAACTTCTAGCTGTAGAACCCACATGGCATCCAGGGGCTGCCTTCCTCCTGCTGCTGAGTCAGCACTATGCCAATGCTGTATCCAGATGCATTGGCCTTGACTGTTGTGAGGCAGTTGTAGCAGAAGGTAGTGAGAATTAGTACCTATAGGAAATGGTCTTACAGCTTATCAAATAATTGCATGTATTTAGAGGACCATGCAAATTTGGCTGTCTTCATAGTAAGTGTGACCAAGGGGTGGACTAATTCAGAGAAGTTCTTGATGAATTTGCAATAGAAGTTGGCAAAGCCTAGGAATGACTGGATATTGCAGTGGCACTTTGGTATTAGCCACTCCTGAATGCTAGTCAGCTTAGCTGGGTCCATCTCAATGCAGCTAGGGGATATGATGAAACCAAGGTATCTAGTCTGTATCACTGTGAATTCACACTTCTTGATGTCTATTGTCAGGCTGTTCTTGATCAGTTGTGCCAGCACTTGGTTGACCTTGGCATAGTAGTCCTCTAGCAAGCTGTCAGTGTAGATCAGGATGTCATCCATATAAGCTAAAGCAAAGATATCAAGGAATTCTTGGAGTGATGTATTGATAAACCTCTGGAATTCAGCTAGAGCATTGGCAAGTCTGAAGGGAATGACATTCCATTCAAAGAGACCCAGCTGCATGCAAAAGGCTGTTTTCCAGGAGTAGGCTAGATCCATATGCAGAGTGTGGAACACAGCAACCACATCCAGCTTTGTGAACCAGTGAGATTTCCCAATGTTTTGTAGTATCTCCTTGAAGTGAGGCAATGGGTATCTGTCCTTCTTCATTAGCTTGTTTAGGAGATAATAGTTGACACAGAAGCAAAGGCCTCTACCTAGTTTGTGAATGAAGAGGATAGGTACTATGGCTATAGATTAGCTGACTTTGATCTGTCCCTTCTTGAGTAGGTTCATAAGTGTATAGTGTAGTATGACTAACTCCTCATAGGACATGTTATAGAGCAGACCCCAAGGGGCTTGCTCATCTGGCACTGTCAGCTTGATCTTGTGGTTATGACCAGTGTATAAGGGCAGAAGTTAGCGGGCATAGAGCACTTCTGGGTCAAAGGCAACTGTATTCTTGGGGTGGATCCAGTTAGGGATCTTCTCATGCCAAGAATCATCAGTAGTGTCTTCTGCAGCCAGTTTCTCTAGAGCAATGTTAATGTCTTGGAGGGAGGCTGTAAACACCTTCAGGTTTAGGTTTTCCTCAGCCAGGCAGGTGATGCACTAGATGTAGGTAGCAGAGGGGGCATTATAGCTAGAGTAGTGAGTGTTGGGAAGGGAGAACTTAGGAAAGTGGATGTAACCAGCCCAACAGTTGATCATAGCACAGTGGTTATGGAGCCAGGGTAAACCTAGCATCAGTGCTATACCACCAAGGTTTAGTATAATGAGAGCGTCAATTTCTTCTCTAATGCTGCCTATATCTAGCTGAAAGTAGGTGCTAAAGGCTGCTTTGGTAGTAGTACTATTGAAGCCAATGAGAGTTGAGGGGTTTTTGCATGTAGTGAGTAGTAACTTCAGTTGCTTGCACAGAGAATCAGAGATGATCACAGAGACAATGTTGCCAGTATCAACTAATGCAGTAAGAGCATATTCATCATTTATTATAACATCTAATTCTAAGGATCCTCCTGATTCTAAGGGGCAATAAGCTATCACAGCTAGAGCCCCTTGAGAGTAATAGTTCTCAAGGGGTTTTAGTTTTCCAACTCTGCATCCAGGCTGATATCCTCCTCTTCCTGCAGCAGGTCCAGCAGGGGCAGGCCATTGCATAGCAGTGCCAGCTAGTCTTCATTATTGAGGACAGGAGCAACAGTATGCACTGGCAGGGGCTGTGTGCAGTGTAGGGGCAGGTATGGGCAGGAGTAGTGGAAGTGCAAGCTGGCTCTGCAGTTAAGACAGAGTCCAGCCTCACAACAAGTAGCTACCTCCTTTGCTCCAATGCATTTGGTGTACTGTGTCTTAGTAGCTGGCCCTTCAGCCAGAGTCTTGTTAACTGCACATATATACATCTAGTCCATTGCATCTTAGTTGCCAGAAGACTAGGTAGGTGCCTTGCACTAGGGCTTTGATGGTTGTGAGTGCAACTGATAGTGCCAGTGATTGGGCACCTTAGCTGCAAACTATTGATCCATGTGCTGAGTAGTTAGCACCTGCTAGTGCTTAGCATCAGCAAAGTAAGACTGCTTGTAGAGGAGTTGGATATATGCATTATAGTCATCCTCAGGTACATTGGTATATGTAAGTGTCAGCTAAAGGTCCAACTAGAGGGAATCATAGAGCTAGGAGATCTTATACTCATTAGTGAATTCCTAGTAGCCAGTATGTTGCAGCAGCCCCTCAAAGTGCACAATGTAGTTATTGAGGGCAGTATTGTTCTGCTAGAGATAGGAGATCTCCCACTGCACCATAGTCCAGTCATTCAGGTCTGTGAGGGTGACAATGAGCTCTGAGAGCAGGAGGTTAGACATTGTGTCTAGAGTCAAGTAGAAGTGTTCAAACAGTGGCAGTGCCTTCTGCAGGGGCTTGGCTTCAATGTGTGAGTAGATATAACCCATAAATATACAGTGCTCCTTAGGGGTTGTAGGGTTGTGAACCTAGAGGGCAATGCAAACCACTCAAATCCAGCTGTCTAGTTCCTCAGGTCAGCTAGAGAAGACAGGGAGCCAGAACTGGAGACAGGAGGACAGTATTGGGGCCCTACCTTGGAACTGGTAGCCTAAGGCACTGTAGTTGTCAGACATCATAACACTAGGGGCAGGGTAGTGTTCACTAGTTATTGCAAACAACATACAGTTGGATTCAGGGACCTCAAAGGTTGGAGTCATGCACATTAGGCCACATACAAGTTGGGGGGAGGTCTGTTGCACAGATCCGGAGTGTTTTGGTCACAGTAGTATAGAGATAAGATAAGGTAAGATACAATAAGATAAGACAAGAGAAGATAAGATAAGACAAGACAAGACAAGACAAGATGAGACAAGATGAGAACAAAAGAAAGAAGAAGGGTTGAATTGAATCTTGTCAGAGGCTACATACAGATAAGCTTGTTAAATGTAGCAGTAAATAAAGCAAGATTCAATTAAGGACTAAAACAAGAGAAAAAGACAAGAACATGCGACTGCATCCAACCTAAAATACCCAGACCCAAGACTATCAATCCTAATGACTCATTCACTTGTAACTAACTGCGGCGTCATAGTAGTCATCATAGTGGGTACCCAAACTAGCTCCTCCCCATCATTGTGCAACAGTGGGTCAAGCAACAGTAGACCAAAATAATGGTCACAGACCCTAACAGTTAGTGTAGATCAGGATGTCATCCATATAAGCTGAAGCAAAGATGTCAAGGAATTCTCAGAGTGACATATTGATAAACCTCTGGAATTTGGCTGGAGCATTGGCAAGTCCAAAGGGAACAACATTCCATTCAAAGAGACCCAGCTACATGCAGAAGGCTGTTTTCCAGGAGTGGGCTGGATCCATATACAGAGTGTAGAATGCAGCAACCACATCCAGCTTCATGAACTAGCAAGCTTTCCCAATGTTTCATAGCATTTCCTTAAAGTAAGGCAACAGGTATCTGTCCTTCTTCATTAGCTTGTTTAGGAGATAGTAGTCAATACAGAAGCAAAGGCCTCTACCTAGTTTGCAAATGAAGAGGATAGGCACTATAGCTATAGATCAGCTGACTTTGATCTGTCCCTTCTTGAGTAGGTTCATAAGCATACAGTATAGTACAACTAACTCTTCATAGGACATGTTATAGAGCAGACCCTAGGGGGCTTGCTCATCCAGCACTATTAGCTCAATCTTATGGTTATGACCAGTATATAAGGGCAGAAGTTAGCAGGCATAGAGCACTTCTAGGTCAAAGGTAACTATATTCTCAGGGTAGATCCAGTCAGGGATCTTCTCATACTAAGAATTGTCAGTAGTATCTTCTGCAGCTAGTTTCTCTAGAGCAATGTTAATGTCTTGGAGGGAGGCCACAAACACCTTTAGGTTTAGGTTTTCCTCAGCCAGGCAGGTAACATGCTGGATGTGGGTAGCAGAGGGGGCATTATAGCTGGAGTAGTGAGCATTAGGAAGGGAGAACTTAGGAAAGCAGACATAACCAGCCCAATAGTCAATCATAGCATAGTAGTTATAGAGCTAGGGTAAACCTAGCATCAGTACTATACCACTAAGGTTTGGTACAACAAGAGCATTAATTTCTTCTCTAATGCTGCTTACATCTAGCCAAAAGCAGGCACTGAAGGCTGCTTTAGTAGTAGTGCCATTAAAGCCAATAAGAGTTAAGGGGTTTTTGTACACAGTGAGTGGTAACTTCAGTTGCTTGCACAGAGAATCAGAGATAATCACAGAGACAATGTTGCCAGTATCTGTTAGGGTCTGCAACCATTATTTTAGTCTACTGTTGCTTGACCCACTGTTATACAATGATAGGGAGGAGCTAGTTTGGGTACCCACTATAATGACTACTATGATGCTGCAGTTAGTCATGAGCAAATGAGTCATTGGGATTGATGGTCTTGGGTCTGGGTATTTTAGGTTGGATGTGGTTGCATGTTCTTGTCTTTTTCTCTTATTTTAGTCCTTAATTGAATCTAACACCTATTCTCATGGAATATCACTTCTAATTCCATCAATTTTGGTGTATGTTTTTTCGGCGCTAAACCCAAATAGGCAATTTTCGAAAATCGAGGAATTGAAATTCCATGACGACTAATTCCAACGATTTCTTCCCATACAAAATCGACGTTGATCCTTCGAGAACG